>WEIV01006690.1:35403-76250 GCA_013390005.1 Calyptomena viridis
CTCCACCAGGCCCCTCTGCTCCAAACACAGGATCACAGCCTCTCTTTTCCGGCATGTCTCTGTTCCAGCGTGGAAAAATCTCCCAGTCTTTCCACGGGTTCACAGGCTGAAGAATCTTCGCCCCTATGATTCCTCACAGCTTGCTGGGGCCCTATTCCAGTGTTTAAGGCATCTTCTCTTTCTCCTTTCTCTGACCTTGGTGTTAATCAAATTGCTCACCGTCCTGTCTCTTAAGCGGCCATGATGTTCTGCCCAGACTTTTTTTTCTCTACTCCTTCTTAAATATGTTATCACAGAGGCGTTGTTGCCTGACCTTGGCTAGCTTAGAGCAGAGAAAAACTCTAGCAGCTTCTTAAAGAAGCCTCTCTCCTAGCCCCCCCCAACTAATAAAAAACTCTGGCTACTTAAAACCACAACAGTCTCTCACTTCCAAGGAGAGATAACAAGGGATATGTTTGTGGCAGATAAAAGTTAACTTAATGTAAGTCACAGCAGAGCAAGGTCTTTCCTAGAGTTAGCATTTAAGTCAGTTTATTTTCCCTCTTGCCCCAGTCTCTTCCCTTCCTCTTCTCCTCCCCTCTTTCCCCTTGCACTTCCTATCTACAAGATTGTACATGTTTCCCTTACCTGCTTTATTCTGGTATGAATGATTAAAGGAAGTTGATATATAAATCTCAGAATAAAGTAGAACTGTCTGTGTTAACACCAGTTAAATCAATAGACATACTATGGGCTTGTTTTTTGGTTTTGCTTTTTGTTGTTTCTTGGTTTGCATTTTGTTTTGGAATTATCTACAGAAATGTAAGAGGATAGCTGAGAATAACCACAACCCCTGGCACAAAAACAAGAACAAAACAAAAAACATAACCCCTGCTTACTGTCACTGGCTCTTGGCTTTTTTTTTTTTTTTTTTGCATTAAATTTGATCTTTATTTTAAAAAGTGGACTTGCTGTCTTAAAACTATTTATAGCTGAACAATTACCAGGTAACTCTCAAAGTGAACCATGATCCCAAAAGTGATTCAAGGGCCTAGCAGCAACCACTCATGTGTGTTGAAGATCCATATGTTCAATGTTTTTGGTTAATAAGTAAAAGACTAGGGAAATTACAGAAGAACTATACAAGACACCTTTCTGTGCTCCAGGCTTACATTAAGACACATATTTTGCTTCAATAACCCAGAGGTTAGAACCATAGTCAATACGTTTCTTCTAAAATTAGAGAAAAATGTATGATTTCCAATAGATAGAAATCAGTAGTGTTGTAACTATCTAGAAGTTCACCGTCACAGTTGCTATTTTTCTACTAGGTTTAGATTAATTTTTTGTAAATAATTCTGAAACTGTGGTCATTCACAATCAGTCTCTTTACTTCAGCTTTACACCAGGGTTATGAAAGCTCAGAAAATGATCCATTAAATATTGTTATTAGAAAAAGACCTAATGCAACTATCAGCAGAGCCCTTACTGATGGTTTAATATCAGTCCATACAAAATAGAAATATAAATAAAACTCAGTGTGGTTCTGCAATGTATGGTCATAGTAATTCTTACACCAAAAGTTCCTGGAATATTATGGAAATGTTCACAAACTCTGCATGATCAAATGTGATAGAGGTACTCTCCTAATGATTAAACTGCTTAGGAGAGTGACAGAACTAAACCAGCTTTCTTGTAGAATCAGACATTAATCAGCTTAGTTCAGCAGAGAATACTCTTGATTTTGCAGAAGTATTAGACAGAAGATTTCCTCAGAATTAAATATATCTTTTTTTAGATATGGATACCCAACAAGTCAATCAGAGTGCATGTTTTAAAATTCTGAATAAAGACATGATGGAGCAGAAGAGCTAAACAACAGCAAATAAATAAGATAATCATGTAATGAAGACGGATTAAAAATGAGTTTGCACTCCAAGGAAGGAATACAACCACAAAACCCTTATAAGAATACAAAAAATGTATCACCTTGGCATATATAATTTTCTGCACCAACTCAATCACCAGCTTTCAGAAACACAAAATTTATCTGAAGACAACTTATCCCATGTTTGCATTCATCTCTCTGCCTCTGGAGGAGCTAATATTGTTAGAGGAAAAAACAAGAAAAGACAGGTGAGGCCTAATCCAGGGCATATTTCCTTTGCACCTGTGTAATTAGCATCCCTGTGAAACCAGGAAGGCATCAAAATGAGATTATGAAGAGTCCTGAAATCTCCCTGGCCCAAATGTGAGTTGAGGATCTCTAATATTCTTCATGAATGTCCCTTGCCCATGGCCAGATCCTGTTTTGTGTATGGCTGGACTTGCTGGTCTCACGTGTCTTTTCCAATCTAAACAATTCTATTATTCTGTGATCACTGATTTATACCCAGGACTGGTGCAGTGCCATTGCACAGATTTACATGCTTTTCTCTTAGCACACAGGCAAACAGCAGCAGCATGAAATACATCCTCACAGATACAATATGAAGTAAGCTGCTTACAGTCTTTGTTTTGTCATCTTGACTCCAGAATATACAGGCTTTGCAAATTGAGACAAAAGGTTCTATACCTTTCCTCTTTGCATGGGCCTAGTGGTAGGAGCAGGCATGCCTAGGCACATGAAGAGCACTTCTCTCAGTTCCCATAGAGTCCCTTGAGATCTGCGCAAATGAAGAAACAGTTAAGAGTTTGCTCTGTGCAAAACTGATAAGCACTTGTTGTGATGTTTGTTAGAGTATTTCTTCTTATTATCAAAGTCCAGTACCAGATAAAGGAATAAAACTCACAGCTTCTCAGTTTTTCTTGCTGTTTATTAAGCTTTTATCACAACTTCAGTATGTCACCCCAACCTGGGTTTGACATACCAGAGCGTGTGCTGCTAAAAACGTATGCTGCAAAGCGTGGAAGCACAAAGCGAGAGGGAGTAAAGTGTGGAATGCCTGAAATGGCAACTGCATCTAAGTTTTTAAGGACACTAATGACCAATTAACAGATAGCACGTACTCTGTTTACAATTCTGTACCAGTAATCCTAACTTGCTACTAACACGTTATTTCTACCTCAAATCTATTCCACCAATGTCAAAGTGCCAGCTCTACTGCAGTACAAAGGGCAAGAAGAAGAAGAAGAAGGAACTCAAGGCAACACCCAAAATCTTGTCTTCTTTTATATCTATACTACAAAACTTAAAACTACAAGTTTCACTTTTGTGACAAACTAAACTATGATCTAAGTTATATTTTTGTTGCTTTTGCTTCTTCCATCAATGTTGGAAGCTTTTCCCAGGGACACAGATCAAAAACTGTATCCTGTTGTGTTCTCTGCAAGGGTCCCAGACCCTCCAGGGCAATTTGAGGTGTAGTCTCAATATCCTGGACTCCAACACAAAACAATGCATTATAAAGATGGCATCCAGTAAAGAGAAAGTAAGGGCTATATGCTCATTTATTTGTATAGGTATGTTGGCAAATGACTGTTTGCCCTAACAACATGTATCATCTAAAAAAATAAAGTGAAAAAAATATACAGATTATCCAGAGTTGAATGCCAAGGCTTGAAGAGCTAAGGATTTTTTTTTCTTTTTTTCATGTTAAAACTTCCAGATGTAATAGGGAGTGTTATGATAAAGGTTATTAAACAGATGACAGGAGAATGGATAATAGATGTACTTCCCTGTACAGCTGTTTTTATAATTTTAATGAACAACAGAATTTTTAAACAAAGTGTGTCTCATTGATTCATAATCCCACTTAGTCACCCATAGCTTGTTTTTGGACTTCTTGCTTTAACTAGATAGTAAGGTATAGAGCTGTTGTCTCCCAGTCCTATCCTGAATGTTAACCTCATATATATTAAGACACAATACATGACTCTTCCACCTTAACTAATGAAATAAAGTAATTTAAATAGGTGAAATCAAATATTTCATGTCCTTCCATAAATATACCAGAAGTTTATGATATACAGGCTCAAATACAGATTACATCTCCTTTGCCAAAGTTGTCTGTATGTCTCAGCAAATCAGATTGTTTCAATCATCACACTTTTATTTCATCTTGCATCCAAGTCAGTCAGAGAGAGGGAGTGACACTGAGTTCACCGTTGTAGCACAGGGGATACTTACTGGTAAGTTAATACTCATGCCTTGGCAGAAGGAGCATGTAGGAAGAGCACCATTTGATTTGTTAAAAGCTTTTTACCTTCTCCTTTGTAACACATGAAGGAATTAGCTTTGTTCTGCACTGGAGATGGCAAACTCATATGTTTGAAAGACGCTGAAAATACAGTTTTTTATTCAAAGAGTCATAACTGGCAATAAATTGATCCAGAGTGAAATTTCATTGCTAAATCAAGTGACAACTGTTACTGACTTGGAAAAAGACACATCTGTTTTGTTCTGTTCACATGAATTAAGAAGTCTTACTGACATAAGCTTTGAGACCAGATTAATTTACATGGGAGCAGGGACTAGAAGCACAGATGATGCTTACCAGCAGGTAAATCTGTACATTTGTCTCTTTCAGTGAAGTCCTGATCCTGTTTATGATAAAAATGTTAATATCTGGAAATTACTACATTTGAACAGTGCGTAAAATCTAGAGGAATCCATTTTGTGATCTCTGGATCATTCACTTCTATGTGGTGGTGCTGGGTTAACAGCTGGTCTTGATGATTTTGGAGGTCTTTTCCAATCATAGTGATTCAATGATTCTACTAAAGGGTTTTTTTCCTGGCAACAAATATGAGTGGGAGAAAGGTAAGACAGCAGGGAAAAATGCTGGAAAAAAAAGAGCTGATCCACTTTACATTTCTAAAATATCTGAGATAAAAATCTATTCCATCCATTGATGCATTGCATATTCATAGCTATTGTTTTATATATGCACGAGGCCATGATCTGTGAAACTACCTTCTCACGCTCTGTGTTCAACCCCACTGAAATTAACTGGATTTTGTGCATGATGATTTGTGAAAAAGGAAAAAACAAGAACCCATGAAATGAGCTCATCTAATGAGCTAGGTCCAAATTGAAATTCCAGTTATGAACTCCCTTCAAAGGCACAAGTGTTCTTGACTCAACATAGATACAATACATTGAATCAGAAGCCTACTAGTATCATGTCAAGTTTATTGTATGTCTTTAGGAAATAGAAGTTCAGAGAGCATTCTGAGTAGCTTGTCTTGATTGCTGTGTACATAGCTGAGTGAGAAGTTACATATAATAACAGAGATAAAGCATAAATTATACGTATTTTTTGCACAATGAAAAACTGAAGAGATTTAGACTTCTAACTTGTGCAGAGATACAGAAAACACACTATGATTTTCCAAAGAACAGAAATTAAGGGAGGTGGTCTAGATGAAATTACTTAGATGCCTATTGAAGATATTTATAAACTTTTGTTTTAAACAGTTTTGTCATATGATATTTCTTTTTTCCTTCCTTTTTTTTAACATTTAATAACTTCTTTGCTTGTTTCATTGGCCTATATGTTCTTTTAGGAAAAGAATGAGATATTCAGATTGTGACACTTGGAATTTTGCTTCATGAAAAAGGTCAGCTCTAAGATGTTCATTTGTTACAGGAGTGAAAATGCCAGTGATAAAATTTTGCAAGATGTGGTGTATCCATGTATAATAGGTCATTCCTCCAGAGTGTACAAATTGATCTAGCTCTACTGGAGATAAATTTATATCAATGTTTATCATTTATCTTATAGGAACGTAGTTATCATGTAAGGTATTAGAAAACAAAGTGAAAAAAATAGTAGCTTTGCTGATAAAAAAAAAATACTATAATGGACTTATTTACAATAGGATGTCATAATCTTACCCCAGTCTATAGGCATTCACCCTAGACTCCGGGGAGCAATAGATCCCTCCACAGCCTGAGTTCTTGCTGCACTTCTCTCATATTTTATAAGAATTCTATTTTTCCTCACATAAAACACCTGCTTCTCAGATTTCAATTCAGTAAAGGACAAAAGTAATTGCTCTTATTACAAGGTTGCTACAAATGAATGGTTTAAGTAAGTTTCTTCCTTGTGATTAGATTACACTTCAATAAACTAGGAAACTACCCTTTTGTGGATCAAATAAAAAAGCAAAAATTAACTGTCAACAAATGAAAATGAAATGTGATATGGACCAAAATTTGTTTTCCATGTGCATGACAGGATGTTCCTTCACTTGGCACAGAATGAAGATGTTTAAGCCCCTGATTTCCAAGGACAAGCCTCACCGAGCTGCTTCAAACCCTCCAAGTGATGATCTACCATCTGTGGCTGTCCAAGGGCAGATGAAGCAGGTTTCCTGTAATATACTAGAAGCAGTAGACAACTAGGCAGCCTTCTGGAATCCTGTAAAATGAATGCTGGGGAGGAAGGAGAGGGATGGGACAACAACAAAACCCACCAAAGAAAGCAACCAAACCAAACAAAAAATCACCACCAATATGTACTGGTTTACTTCCAGTCATTCAGCTGGAGATACAAATACAGTTGATAGTTTATTGTATGAGAGAACAAAGCCAGATCAAGAAAGCAAGACAATGTTGCAATTGAGAAAAAGTGATTTCAGACAGAAACTACCAGTACTGAAGCTGAGAAACTGTATTAGACCCCTTGTGTGATAAGAGATTTTTCCCTAACTCTGCAGAATTGCACTGAATCAGTGAATCTTACACCACCAGGAACCCTATTCTTCAAGCATATTCTTCATTGAGCTATTCCCCTCAAGAGAGCTGCTCTGAGATTGTTTGATTTCTTTAAAAAATGGATATTCAAGATAGGTGCTTCCATGGGGTATATTCTCTACCCCTCACAAATTTTCAGAACATTTCTCATGAATGCTTTTTGCCACAGACAAATGAAAAAAAAAAAAAAAGGAGAAATAAAAATAAAGCAATTGTTTTCTCAGCAGTCACGTTATTCCCCATAGAGCTGAGAACTCCAAAGTCTCATACACTTCAAAAGTAATATTCAGAAGTAATAAAATCAGGTTACAAATTGTAAAGCATCTAAGATATTTCTTAAACTAAATTGACACAAATCATTTACCACTGCATTCATTAAATATAGACAGTAAAATCAGACCAATCAGTTTCAAAATATTCTGCAACCATTGTAATTTTAACAGGAATGAAACAAAATAAGGTGAAGAGAAATGCAGTACAGTTTAATAGGAATTATCCTTTAAAAGGTAGAAAAGAAGCAGATCTCCTCACTTCTAACCTCAAAGCATGCTGTGCCAGAAGTAGAAATCTGTCACGTTCTATATTTTCCCAGGACCACATGTTAAGAGTAACCCTTTCAAACTCTACATTACAGTTGGAAGTATTTAACAAGACAGTTTCAGCAGACAAGACAGATGTTGGTACTTGCATAACTCTAGTATAACTCTTCAGTTAATTCCTACATCTATTGCCTAAAAGCATCACACTCTGCTATGAGTTTTCATTAACATGGAGCAATGTTCATGTTAAACGTAGAAATCCTTGACAGTATTTATTTTATGAAAGGAGATGCCTATTTCTGGGAAACATGAAACACTGTTTTCTGCCCTCTCTTTCATCATTTTTCAGTCAGTAACAACTTCTGTGTCTTCAGTAGCATTTCACCCTTACAAAATGGACTGAAAGCAGAGTGACATTTCTAGAATACAAAATTAAGAGGTTTAAATGTATTTCTGATATTTAGTGTATAGTTTGAATGAGTGCTGGCAATTCTTACTATTTTATCCTCATTAGACACACCACATATTCAACTTCTGTAAATACATCCCTTTTCCTCTAGTGTAGGTGCCTATGAGGACAAAAAAACTAAAAAGAAAGCATGCAGCAACATTTTGTGCTTTAAGCAACACTATCTCTTAGGAAATTAGCTGTATTTTACTAACAAAGGGCTGCAGCCAGCCTACTGTGGTGGCTGGAATGGTTTGCCAGGATCAGCCATGACTCGGGCCAGGTCTATCTTGTATGGCACAACATGGGATGCAGTATTCTGAAGTGGGCTGGAAAGATCTGGTGTGCTTCTGTGGAGCAGTGCAACACTAGGCTGGTGGAAAGGCTGGCCCACTCCCTCTGTAGCACAATGCAATGTCAGTTCAGGGCTCTACTTCGTCTTTTGCCTTTCTCCCAGATTAATTTACCTTTATAGTAGCCCTTTATTCTTTTGAGCTAGCTGCAGGAACAACTATGGCCCGTACACTTACATGGCATGAGGACACTGACAGTTCTAGTACAGTCTTTCACACAGTGGGAAGATTAAGTAGAAGCTTCTCTGAAATGGGGGGAATTGTCTAAGAATCATGATCACTAATAGGACTGACCACAGAGTTAAAAATTGTAAAGGCTTAACTGTTTGGCTTGGTGTTTGTTCCAAACATAACAAGCCTTCTTCCCACCCCCTCCACCTTCAGTACTTACTCAGCAATTTGACAGATACGCATTTACACAGCATCCATAAAGCACCACAAGCTGAAATTTTTCAAGCACATCCAGAAGGGCAGACTAGTGTAGTGAGGGTTATTCATTAAAGATTTTATAGCAGTAACATTATATCATGCATTTGTAACAGCTTGCCAGTAATGCTTATGCTGTTTACTATGCACACCGCATGCATCATTATCTTGGCATACAGTCACTAGTACATAGGAAGAAAGGATGCTGTCAGTTGTCACATGCTGTTTTTTGCTGGCACTGAATTGCTGCCAAAACAAAGGTTTATTATACTTCAGCATATATGCCATATATAGCCTTAAACAATCCAGTGAAAAGTACACTTCATCATGATTCACCTTTGCATATCAGAGCCCAACAATACAGTAAAAGTTTGGGGCAATTAATCTAGTCACCCGTTGCAGTTCAGTTTGAGAAATATCCATTGCTGCTATTCCCATAAGGCTGGACAGACTTCTTAGGAAAGTTGCAGAAAAGTTAGACTGCCCTAGAGCCAAGAGAGGCAGCAGCCAAACAAATATTTCATAATAAGTATCCAAAGCTTTTTTTTAACCAACTCCTATGCATTTGTCTGATACTACCTTTATCCTTATTCATGGTCCTACTACATCCTGAAAAGTAGAAGAGCTGCAGAGCTACAAGAAATATTATAATTATGGTATCTAAAGCCTAGTAAAAAACCCAGAAACATTTCTGGCCTCAGTACTATTCCTAAAATATTTTTGCAGAGCTGAAAACCCCATAAGTCTCATTGGTTAACTTCCAAGTATGCATGAAAGTAATTTGTCTGTCATTGAAAACAACGTGTGTTGATACTCAGATAGGTTGCCAATACTAATTATCACTAATTATCACCAGTATATGATGTGACGGTGCTTTCTATGGTTTTATACATCTGTAAAGGTTTTATGTACAGTTCTGTTACCTCTCAGTTATATTATCTGTAAATGGATTGCTCCGGTCTCCCTCCCCTTTCCCACTTGGTTGCTCCTGGAATTGTTATCCCCTCCCTCAGTTGTATTCCCCCCTTGGACCCCTCCTTCCCTATCCCATATTTGTACCCCAGCTCCTCCCCTTCTTCTAGTCCTTCCCCTGTCAATCCAAGTTACTCAATCCCTTATAGGTTTGAGTTGAAGGCCTCTGGCTTCTACTCCTGTCTGTCACCCCCAAACCCCACCTTCCCTTATCCCTGGTTGGTCCTTTTCCTCTCCTCTCCCCTCAGTTGCACCCCCTTGGGTCATGCCCAAGGGTCCTGAGCGCTGTCTTAAGTAGGCTCTCCTTGGGGTCAGACCCCCAATAAACTGAGCTCTGTTTCACCCTACTCAGAGAGTCATTTTCTGCTTCCTTCAGTAGGCAGTAGCCATAGGTCCTTCCTCCTGGAGCACTGGTTGGGGACAGGTGAACTGGCCACACTCAAGAAACCCCTTCCGGGGTGTGTGGCAGGGCGTACCGCCTGGCTAGTGGCTCCAGAGTCACCAGGGTGCCCGATCTCTCCTGTGGAGGGACGTTTGGTGCTCTGGTGCCCAGACATCTGCCTCGTTGCCCTCAAGGTGTGTGCCAGCTAGCCGAGGCTCGAACAGGGTTTGAGGAGCAGCCATCTGGGAAGGCACTGCGGCAGTATACCATCAAAAAATTATCAAAGATTGTTAACTAGTTCCACAGGCTCAAATAATTTGATTCCCTAGCCAGTAGATACAGCTAAAAGTATTCATCTATCAGCTGAAAGAAAAACCCTCGTGGGCTGTCATCCAAATTCTTACCTTATTCAATTCTGTGTAAAGGCAAGTCGTTTACTTTAGTCTTATTACTGCACTTGCTGAATGGCAGAAATTTCAGAAGAACTGTCTGCTTTTTTGAAATGGAGATCAATTTCCTAGAACAAGTTTTCACAAGAAAAGAAAACCACACCCCGCCCCCCAAAAACCCAACCAACCAACCAAAAAAAAAAAGAAAACCAAACAAACAAAAGAGCAAACAAAAATTTAGGGGGAAAAAAACTCTAGCCCAGCAGAAGATATAGACTTCAAGTTTAAGTATTTTAGTGCACAATGGGATTGTCAATGGAATATGAAACTGCAAAACACACATTCTAATTGTGACTAATTTGTGGCCTATGCTGCTTCTCCAAGCTGCTTAAACAAAACCTGTTTTCATATTCCACTTTTTGTTTCATAAAAGATGAACTAGTTAAAGTTATAAATGCTCTTCTATTTTACTTAATCTCTAGTACAGTAAAATATATGTGATATAAATGTAAATAGCAAAAAATAATTGAACTTTCATGTAAAACTGCTGTAAACTTGCACTTGACAACTTCAACTCTAAATTACTGGAGTTTATAATTATCTATAACTTGATTAGATTCACAACAAAATAACAACTTCTGAAGTAAAAAAAAAAAAAAATTTCTCTCACTTATTCTGAAGGAAAGCCTTCCAGACATAAAAAGACTAAATATTTTCTCACTATCACAATTACAAGGATTCCTGCACAGGCAACTCTGTATTTCTTGCTAGAATTAGAGAGTGATCAGGTTCTTATGAGTCTGGAAGGAAACTTGAGACTGCATGATCTTTTTTATTAGAGGAAAGCATTCTGTGTTTTTGATAAACACATTATAATATAGAGATTTCAGGCTTTGGTTTTGTCATCTGTATCTTCATACTTACTGAGTTCTGCATTGGGTTTTAATTGAGTTTTATTGAGTTCTGCATTTGTGTTGATTGAAAGAAAAGTCCTAAATTTTTAAAGGAATGCCACAGATTGTATTAATATTTGAAATACATTACTAGTATCTTACTGGTGTGTGTACAATTATAAAAATACTGGTTTACATTCAGATCAACCAAGTTAAATAGAAGCTGGTACTGATGACTTTTCAGAAAGAAAGTAATACCCAAATGATACTAAAATTTATAGTCAAGAACCCATCACTGACGTAACATAACTATGATATATATATATACAGTCATTTTATGAAGCTGGAATAAACGACAGTATTTTAATTTGGAAGAAAATGATGGTAAAATGTGGAGTCCAGTCAGCAAACTCAGATAAGGTGCTGATGATTTAAGTCAGATTTAGATGCAAATTAATAAAACAATAGATCCATCAACTGTTCTAGACTACAGCTATAAAACATAAAGCATAACCTATTGTTCCACAGACCATTTCTATACAGTACATTAAAAATTTGCAGTTTTCATCCCTTAAGCTTTATTTTTATAGCCACCATGCTGATTCTATCTGGCTGCACTTCTTATCCTTAAAAACCTGTGAATATCTTGTTCATACAATTTGAGAAAAGCTAATAGACACTGAAGTCTAAAGGATATGAAATTTCTACAAATTCATCTGTGTTACAGAAGGCTCTAATTTGTATGTTGAAGATGATTTTAATACCAGTATATTCCATTTAATATGTTTATTGTCCAGTCAACTTGGTTACCCCAGACCATTCATATCCAGCCAACAACAAGGAGGGTAGAAGAGTGTAGGGGGCAGTAAGATATGATTTAGAGGAAGGAAAGTAGTGTTGTTAGTGTTATTTTGCTACCAGAGAGGAAGAAAAGAAGTACTACAGTACTGAAAGTGTTGCAGGAAGAAGAGGTGAACTGGCGCGCATATCACATCTAGCACATAAAGAATTGAAATCAGTAAGAGACCAAATTTCATGAGCTACAGTATTCATGGAACGATTCATTCCTATTTTTAATCATAAGGCATGAAGTGGTAATATTATCCTTATATACATATCAGTTCACTTCCTTTTCAACAATTGTTATTTGTGGTTTCTTTAAGAAGATTTTTGGCAGCCTTTCCAGTGATATGTATTAGAAATTAACTATGAATCTTTAAAAATTTTGTATATTCATAATTAGACATGGGTTTTTTATTAATGGCTCTGTAGTAAATAGATTTATTTATCCAAGATTCATTGGTACATTCAGAAATTTTTTATCCTGGCCATACAAATGATGGATCATCTTATCTCATAAATATTGTAAAGATGGAAACACCTATTTTTGTGCATTGTGCAGAAACATTATTTAATCACCTGAAATTACACAATAAAATGTATTTCCTGTAAGAAAAGTTATTACTGTAAAATTATTTTATACCATGCATAAGTATTTTGGGGGTTTTTTTGCCATGCTGCTTTCAAAGAAATGGGCATAAACCAGCAGTGATTTGCTGTGTATCATTTGAGTCTCATATTTTTTCTGGAACCACTGAAGTTGTGTCTTTCAGTTCTTTCCCTAAGATAAACCATTTCCAAAAGTCTATGAAAGAAAAACAATGATGCCAGAATCAGTTGTGCTCAATAAATTCTGAATAGGAACACGTTTCTTCTTAATTCACTTGTTTCTTACTCACACCTCTTAAATGAGTTTTCTGTGTCAGGAAATCAATATTTTATACATTTCATTGTGCATCAGTTGTAATGTGCTTTAACAACCTCTGTGCATCCAGCACTTGCTACCACATAAATAGTCTTTTGGGAGGTTTGTCTCACATCCTTCAGGCATGAGGAGTTTTATCAAATGAGCTCCGATGCTGCTAGAAATTCACTGCAGTTATGAAAAGCAGTGAGAAAAAGAGTTTACATGGTGTTACTATAGAAATGTTTCCAAAGAAGGGGAAAATGCTATGCTTAATATAGTACATTGTGTTACATATAATATTAAGTCAGTGAACTGCAGAAGCAGTCTAATTTTTCTGCCTCTAATGAAACAAGAAAATTATGAGAGAAGCAGATGATAATTTATTCATCATACGACACAATTCTTGATTCAGTTTAAAGCTGAAAACACAGATGAAATACACAATTGTAGCCATAATGAAGATCTTACAGTATTTTATATGAATTAAAAATACAGATTTATCCCTGGGAGTGGGAGCAGAATAAAAAGAGTGTGCTAGGTAAACACCCTAACAAATAGACAAAATCCTTTTCTACTTCTTTTGCTGTAATTGTCAAATTGAATGCCTTTGTTGCATGCAATACATTCTCCCAACAGATTAGTGGAAATTGCCTCTCCCTAAGAGTCTGCAGGTTTGTGGTTAAGGACACTACTTGTGTATGACAGATACAGCTTCATAGCCCCTTAAGTTGATGAGTCATTGAGCCCAAGCTTTGCACTTCACAAATGAGTGGACCAACTGAACCAACTAAAGAGCAGCACTACTGTTGTCTGCTATTCTGTAAAATAAAAGGATGCAGTCTTTCACAAAGGATTACAGAATCACCTGTTTTTATGGAAGGTTGCTCATTTAGAATCTGTCAACTGAAAAAGAGCTGAAATTACATGTAGATTTGAGATTTCAAATGTTTCTCTATCGCGAGAGTTTCCAGCTAATGAGTCTTGGCAAGACCTTGTGACTCTAAGTGTAGTCACAGTCCTGTAGAGCCCAGCTTCCGCACATTATGTTGGCTAGTGGACGTCTGTTTCATGGCTCCAGAGCTGATGTCAGTAGAATGGAAGAAATATATCCACCATTGACTGGATTAAGTATTCAGCTTCTAGACTTTGACATTTACACAGCTACATGCCAGAAGCATAGTTCTGGTCCTTCTCACCCTTTTTTTTTGACATCATTTCTTTCAAAACACACTTAACAACTATCTGCTGGTGAGCATGACATTAAATAACAAGTATTATTTTCAAATCTTTCAATCCTTTAGTGAGAATATTTCTACACACACACATACTCACTCTTCCAGAAAAATTTTCACCTTCATTCTGAAAGTTTTCTTAGCCTCCCAAGCTCTACCACTGATAAGATGGACACATTTATAAATAAATTGCATTTCCTAATTCAGCAGCATTTTGAGAGTGGGAGCTCTCTCAGTGTTGTCCCCATGCAGCACTCATCCTAACTAAGTCCTAATAATTCAGTTTTCTCAATCTAATAGCAGTATAATTAAAATAAATTTAAATTAAATTTTTAAAAGTGGCAATATATTATCAATATATGTTTATGACTTTCCATTTGCTTCTTGCCCTATCTTGTTACTATTTTTTATTTTTAATGAATATTTTCACATTCCTCTGGAATCTTTTCTGTAAGTTCCTTTTCTTCCTCTCTCACAACAAGCCTTTCTCCCTGACTGGACAGGACCTGCCCACAGAAAGGTAGAAGAAAGGAAGATCTGAACTTGTTGGACTGTGGAAGTTAATCAGGAGGACAACACCTACACCACCATGAATGAAGAGTCAGCACAAAACAGAAGGAGGGACAGAGTTTTATCATGGTCAAGACACTTGTCTTCCTCCACCCTTCAGAGTCAGAAGTCAAAACATCAAAACTAGTGTGTAAGGAGCCAGGTGCCAGGTCTCATATTAAAAAAAAATGGTGCCACTAGTTGTAAGACATTGCAAAAAGTAGCTTTACAAGATTATGGCAACAACCAGGAATCTGGGCACACTGTGATAGGTAAGATATATCCTGAACTAAAATCTCCAAAAGTCTCACGTCGAGTTTTGTTGGTTTGGGATTTTAAAGATGGTGCTTCTGTTTCCTTTCCGGTTTTTTCCCCCTCTCAGAAAATCTCTCTCACTTTCCATTCCCGTGACAAATGTTAGCTACCTCATATCAAAAAGCTGCAAGGTGCTGAGTATCCAGATGCTCCTAACTGCATCATTGCATTAACATTGGCTTCACATAACAATATATATCCCCTTTATTGGAAGCACTATTCTAGACAATCAGCAGAAAATCTCAGAAAAATTAACATCAAGGAGACATCCTAAAGAGAGATCACTTTGGAGGAATATGCTATACATTCAAAAGGATTCTGTATCAGCATCTCTGATTTCTCAAATACATCTGCTCTCATGTGATCCTGAGAACTGACAAAATGGATGAGTGTTTCAAAAATGAAGAGTTCAAAGCAGGATCTGGCAATGCAACAGAAATGTTTACAGAAACAGGAAAAGCTGCTATGAAAAAGGGTAAAAATTGAAAAATGCTTGGCTGTCTAATATTCCACAGGATTAAGGAAAATTTGAGCCTCCACAAAAGTCAGTCAAAAGATTGCAGTCATATTCTGAAATGAAAGCAATCATTCATTCACAAGTTTCCCTTCTAGACCTACTCTCAATGAAATTCAGATAACTATTTCCCTGGAGCAATACAGAGCTCCTGCTTAGAGATGTCTCCTCCAAAAAACAGAGTTAAACCCTATTAGATTAGGTTTCCTTTTTTTAAATTCATTTTATTTTCTCCTCCTGCTGCTACTGTTGGTCTCACACAGTTACAGTTAGGAAGTAGGTGTAAAGTACAGAGCTTTTGCTTCCCTGCAGTAAGGGAAAATTTGAAGCTGCTTTGACATGGGCTTATTCAGGCAAGTCCTGCTTTAGTGAAGTGCACAGATGTGCCACAAAGAAGAAGACATGAAAGAACCAGAAAAGAACCAGAAAGCAGACCTTCTAAGTCATCAGATCCTACTGGCATTTCAGTAGCTAAAGTCAAGCAAGCTCAAAGATGCAAGGTTCAAGAAAGCTCACTCTGCATACATCCCAAGTTTCTCCACCTGCTAAACACCACTGGGCCAAAAGAAAACAGGGATCATGCTGTGCTTGCTGAGTTTAGCTAAATCTTAGGAGGAGGATCCCATCCAGAATCAGTACATGTACCATAGGTAATTGCTCTGGCTATATCCCCAAGAGAACCCAGATGTGTATTTGAGTATTTATTAAAGCATGAAAATGATGTCTTGGAAACAGCAAGAAAAAATGGATTTTCTTTTCACTGGATACTACATAGGTCACATCAGAGGTGACAACCTTAGTGGCAGTGTTTAAAACAAGTAAATATATTGGTTATGTCAGGTTTATAGCAGGAAAAACCCCACTGTTTCTTTAAGAAGTGACTAGGAAATCAGACAGAGCTCAAGCCATTGCACAACTTTGAGAGATTCTGATTCTTCCCCATACCCACTTTTTTAATAAACTAATATTTGGATTGCACAAATTTCATCTTCACTCATCTGTGACAGTATGGGAAGGTGTAGTGTTTTGACTACACCTGTCATTGTCTAGATGTCAGGTGCCTAGCAAACCCCACCAAATCTGCCCTATCACTCCCCTCCTCATCTGGAGAGGGGAGAGAAAATACAAGGGAAGTCTCATGGGTCAAGTTAAGGCCAGAAATAAATCCCTTATGAATTACTGTCACAAGCAAAACAGACTTAATTCAGGGAAAATAGCTTCGTTTATTACCAATCAATCAGAGTGGAATAATAAGAAATAAAACCAAATCTTAAAACAGTCTTCCCCCATCCCTCCCTTCTTCCTCAAAAAAACTTCATTCTCAAATGCTCTCCCTTCTCCATCCATAGTGGTGCAGCAGGACAGGGAATGAGGGCTTAGTCAATTCATGACACATTGTCTCTAATGCTCCTTCCTTCTCAAGGGCAGGACTCCTCACATTCTTTTCCCACTCCAGTGTGGGATCCCTCCTACAAGAGACGGTCCTTCATGAACTCCAGTGTGGGTCTTTCCCACAGGCTCCAATTCTTCACAATCTGCTTCAGCATGAATGCCTTCCACATGGTTCAGCCCTTCCAGAACAGACTGCTTCAGCCTGGGTCCCACAGCAGGTCATAAATTCTGCCAGCAAAACTGCTACAGCATGGGCTCCTCTCTCCATGGTGCCACAGGTCCTGCCAGGAGCCTGCTCCAGTGTGGTCACAGGGTCACAGTCTTCTTCATGTAATCACCTGCTTCAGTGTGAGATTCCTACACAGGCAGCAGATGGATATCTACTCCACCATGGACTTCCATGGATTGAGGGGGTACGACCTACCTCACCATGGTCTTCTCCAGGGGCTGTAGGTGAATCTCTGCTCCAGTGTCTGGAACACCTCCTCTCTCTCCTTCTTCACTGGTTTTGAGGTCTGCAGTTCTGTTTTTCTCACTTATTCATCTTCTGGGTATTTTTGCACAGCAGTTTTTCCCTTTCTTAAATATGTTATTGCAGAAGGTGCAACCGCTCTCACAGATGGGCTCTCCCTCAGCTAGCAGCACATCTTTCTTGGAGCCTGCTGGCACTGGCTTCATCTGACACAGGTGAAGTGTCTAGCAGCTTCACAGAGAAGCCACCCCTGCAACCCTGCCAGCCCACGACCAAAATCTCGCCATGCAAACCCAGTGGGTAGTTCTCAAAAAGGACTGATTCAGGTTTGATTCTGAGCTGCTCCTCCTAACTTGAACAGCCTTGCCCTCTGACAAAGCTCTGCACTTGCAAAGACAGAGCCAGGTATTAAGTAATATTTTTCCTCTACAAATTTCTCAGGCCTTCAGTATAGCCTAATGAAGAATTCCTTATATTTTGAACTATGTCTCCATAATAAAAAAGCTTGTGTGAGCTTTTCCATCCAATGTAATGGAAGAAAATATTCTTTTTTGTAAAAAGGACAAGGCAATTGACCTTTGTGAACATTGTATTTAGTGCTGGGAAATAGAAAAATTGATAGCAGGGGGAAGTGGAAACACAAAGGTGCAGAGAGGATATTTTCTCTAGGATGCTCAAAATTCTTCTATAGCAGAAACCTGAAATATGTCTTTTACTGTATTCCAGCCAATATGAGCATGAAAAATATTCAAATATTCATATAAATTGATCTAAACTCAGGCAAACAAACTGCCTCCCTACAAGTTGTGATTCATGCTCATTCTTTATTTAACCTGCTCCTTGTTTTGTATTTGGGCAACTGAGAAATCAATTTCAACCAAAAATACTTGGCCCCCTAGTAAAAGTCTATCCCAGAGTTATTAAGCCAAAGGAGATATAAGGTTAATTCTCTGTTTATGAGCTAATGTATTGCAATCAGACAGTCTAATTGGGATATACACTACAATCTTCAACACGCAGGAATGTGCTGCCCTTGTTACTAAGAGACATCTGGAAGTATTTCAGCTCTTCATAGGTATTCTTCACATAAATATAGTGCTGTCAAGAACACATAGTTGCAGGAGGGAACTGACTGTCACTGCTGCCTGTCACTGGATATACTCTTCCAAGTTTTAATGAATGATCTTGGCTAAGCCTGCACAATACCTTGCAAGAGTAAACCTAAACGATGAATGAACAAACATACCCTGGAAAACTGGTTAGAGGAAGAGACAGAAAGGGAGGAATCCAAGTAGGTATTTCTAGTTATCTGAGTTCTTCTCATCTGCATTTTTGGAGATTAACATTTTCAAAGGTTTGTTTGACTTGCAGCAAACCTAAGCTGTCTCCCAAAACAAAAATATTTCAGTCAGGTTTGTTACGAGTGCCACCAAAGGCAGTGACCTGCTAACCGGTGATACAGTGGAAGCAACAATTCCAAGTTGAATGACTACAGTAATAGACCTGAATATGAAAAACAAAATTAGAGACTAGAGGCAGAACGGACACTACCAAGGGACGATTTTATTGTGCAGGAACAGCACGAAACAGAAACACCTCCAGATTTAGCCCCTGCAATAATAAAAGTGCACTCTTTTTCTACTCTTGACACTGAACATTTCCTCACTCTAGTATAAACTAAAATGATTGTCAGAAAAAAGTCCAAAATGTAAAAATGGGAAGGATATTGAATGCTTCATAGGCCACAGACATTTAGAAGTGTTCAATCTGAAAGGTTACACCACACAGAAGCGCTATTCCAGGAAGAGCAGAACTCAATTGTTTTGGCAAAATCAAAACTTCATCCACAGCTTGCTAAAGACTGTACTAAACTGATTGAGAAGAAAGGGTATGTTCACTAGCAGTAGCACTGTGTGGAATGGCAAAAATAGTAGATTTATTCCTTATTCACAAACTATCAAGACTCCGTATGTACTTAGAAAAAATAGCAATGACCAAACACATACTTTTGATTTTTTCTTTTATCATTCTTCCCAATACTGATGGAATTTGCCTCTCATTTACCCCATGACCATGTCTTTCAATTGACAATATACTTTTATGGCAACACAGTGTATAGCCATTTGAATGAGCAAGGTTCCTTGTTTTAGTTATTCTTGAAGTAAAAGAATAATAGTCAAAGTCAACACCTGTGGTTGACATTAGCCTACTTGCACATCAGGTAGGATGACATAAAATACATTATCTGACTACTACTTTCCTTTACAGAAGTGCGGAGGACCTGAAATTGCATATTAGGTTCCCCATGAAAACCACAACAGAACAGGAATTTAAGGTACCAAAGTCACACAACAATGTGAGGCTGGAAAGATACTATTCTTAAAGAAATGAGGAATTTGTAATGTTGAAATATCATAAGAAAAAAAACTGCAGAAACATTATTACATTCTAAATCACTACATAAGCAGGTTCTCAAGACTCAACAAATATGGATTATTTTCATACAAGCACATAGTTTTTCATTCCAAATCAACAGGCAAACTGACAAACCCATTCTGGTGTATAAACGTGACATGCAGTGTCCAAGAAGCAGAAAATTAATACAGGTATAAAAAGCCCTTTTGTAGATTGTTTTCCATGTTTTATCAGGTAGACATTGTAACTGAAGTTGTCAAATTAATCTTTCCCAATCATCTCTATTATTTAAACAACTCTGGCAGGTTAAGAAAATGAAAAGCATCAGTTTGATGCAGTTTTTATATACTTAGAAACACAAAAAGTGAGTTAAAACTCCCACTTCTTTTGAAAATTCACACATTTTAATTAATGCACCTTAAAAAAATAAATCTCAAAATCACATTTTAATACATTTTAGAACACATTTTTTGATTACCTGCTGCAATGCCTTTGTCTGATGCTTGACACTGAAAGAATGTTCTTGCTTCATATTATGAACTATCAGTTAATTGCTGTATGGTTACTACCTCTCTTAGCATATGTGATTTAGCGGTATAGTAAATACCACACATCAGCTAACTCAGAAAGAACACACTCCCTTTACTTTTCCCTAACACCTGGAAGGGTGACTGGGAAATGTGTTTGAATTTTTGCCAAACCACAAAGAACTTTTATTTGACTAATGGATACATTAATATTCACAGAGATGTGGAAGAGTTGTAATTAGTCACCTAAACAAATTATAATAAAGCAACAAACTCTATTGTGCTGATGTAATATTTCCTTCCCCTCTCTCCAATTTAATTAAATGCTATTTCAGTGTTCTCATTAACTCGAGTCCTCGTAACACATTTGTTCAGCACTCAGCACAGTCACAGGCACCTATACAAGTTCTGCTCTGAGAGCTCTTTGTGTTCACTTGGCATTAGTGTTTCCAACTAAATGTAAGAGAAATGAGGAATTAGGTGTTCACCTTAAAACTGAGCCTGTGAGCCCCTTTTCCTATGGGGCTATGAATGGATGCCTTGAAGAATCAAACTGATCAGCCACACTTCCTCCTGCAAGGACTTTCTCAGTCCTTGGAGAATCCAAATCTTTGTTGAAGAAATTCCTTGGCTATCTTCACAGTTTAGACTATTCAAATGAAGCAGGTTGCTGCCAAACTTTATTCTAACAAATCTGCAGCTTTTACAGTTCATCTTTTCCAACTGGAAGAAAATAGATCTCATTCTTTTTAGCTTTGTCTTCATAATTTTTTTTCAATAACCTTAGTCAGCACTCCTGCATTTTACAGCTGCTTCACACTCAAGTTTGTAATGCTTTCTATTGGACTGTTGAAACTGCATTCTTTTCCTAATATTGAACCTTTTCATAATATTATGATAATTTTTCTGACATTATTTCTCTGAATACTTTAGTGATCTTTAATATTTTTTCACTTGCTCTTGTACACATTTTCATCATCCTAATATGCAACCTGGAACATCTGCTGTCTTTTTCTTTAATCACATCATAAAGTACTTCCTTTTGCCAATATCATTATCTCATTTGTTTTGGTCTGATTTTACAAGGGATCTTTCTTAATATTATTAAAGAACTTGAAAACACCATTGTGCTCAGTGGATCTGATTCAAGGATATGCCATCCAACATATTAGCTGGTCTGTTGTCAAATTCTCTGAGATTAATTCAGAGATCCCACCTCATAATTGAAATTTGAGGTTAAAACACTCATTTAATGCAGCAGCAAGACTTGAGGCAAAACTAGTGTCTAGAAATGCTCTTACCTGTGACATGCTCCAATCTTTTCCACTTTCAGGGAGACTTGCAGGCAAAAACCTCATGACAAGTTTCCTCAAAGGCTGCTTGTGGCTTTCATCAATTCAAGTCAGGAGGAACCTGTTCTGTATTCAGGGAGATAGAACATGAAAAAATGAAAAGTCTCCCTCGATAAAAATCTTTGAAAAACACATTAAAAAAGTGAGATGTGGTAGCAAGCATTCATCCAAGGTAAAGCCAGAGAGCATTTCACTTGTCAACTTGCTGAATTGAGACCTTGTTATGTCACATGGAGAGGGATTTTACAAGCAATTTCTAGTCATGTCCCACAAGTAGCCCTGGAACAACCATAAAATTCAATGTGCTAATTAAGAGCTATGAGATTAAATAAAAAAGAAAATGATATATCACTGCAAATGGATATTATTGCTGCATGTGAGTGGACAGCAATCCATCACACAGAGCCTGACTGCTTGCATATTGTCACTCTTTCATATATATATTAAAGTTAACATCCCTCATGAATTTTGATTTCTCTTTTCCATCTCCAGTTTGGAATATACAATGTTTTTCCACTGACCACTTCTGGTCTGGCTGTTCAGGGCCCTGCAGATTGCAGCCTTACTGAAGGCCTACCCCATTTCCCTGTCTACCCATCACAGCACACTGTCCTGGGAATGAGGAGGGAATGGTTCTGGGCCCCCTGGGCAATCTTCACCTCACTGCTATCAGGGTTGGATTGAGGCCACTGCTTGTCTGACAAGGACAACCCAAGAGCTGAGCTGTCATTGCTTGTACACAGGCTATGGTAAGCCCCTATATAATCTCCATCTTCTGCCCCCACATCCAGGCTGTGCTGTCAGGGGTCTGAGCTGAGAACAAGGGAGCTGTTGTGGTGGCTGCAGAAGCCATGTGATCCTTGAGGCTGAGACAACGCAACATGATCCCCTGAGGATTTGAGAGGCCTGATCTGTCTCTCTTGCCTAATGCCTCTCCCCTGATTGCTTGGGGCCTTCTGAGGTGCAGTGTCATCACAGGCTGTATATGCTGGGTAAGAGTAGGGGAGTAAAGAAGTCTCTGCACAAATCCTGTATATTTCTCTATCCAAAATATCCAAACCCCACAGTAAAGCTTATTCACTTACCAAACCAAGAAGGCTAGCAAATATGTTGGGCCATGAGAGATTTATATGAGCAGGAGGCAGGTTGCTGCAGTAGGAAGCAGTGCCCCAGGCTCCTCATCCCTCTTCAAGCACAAGGCAAGATGTTCTGATATGGCAGGGACCCACCAGGCCTTGCAACCTGCAAGCTTAGGGTGCTCTTTCCTCCCTGGTATGTGGCAGGTTTCATCAGTAAGTGGGATGTGAGAGTTATTAAAGGACATCCTCTGAGGCATATCCTCTAAAATTCTCTTAACTATTGTCTATGACAAAAGAATGCTAGCTTTGGAGAAGGCAAGCAAGCAGGGCAAATTAGAAGGACTGAAAGAGTAAGCTTTGTAATATTTCACAGTAGAATGGAGTGACTGGTACAGCACTGAAGTTTCTCCACAAGTTGACAGCCTCATTTAAAAACCCTCATTTCTATTAGTTAGCTCTTGCTGCCATGCAGTTCAGTTTGGAGGGAAAGTGACATAGTAAAGCATTTCTTTTGTCAGAACACCTCTTTAAGGCCTTTAAGACAGCTTCATAAACAGATTTTCATAAGAGGGGGAGAGTGGTTGCAGTATTTTAGTGAAGGTAGTCACTGCTGCAGATCAGTCATGGAAATGAGAAACAGCACCAAGCTTCATAATCGAGAAGATGGAGACTTGAAAGCTGGCTTAGAATACCTTGGTAGCTACTCAATAAAACCACAAGTTTTCAAGTGCCTTAGGGAACCCGTTGGTGAAATATCATGGAATTTATTAATGCTGTTGATCTACTCACAACAGCCACAACAACCCCATGCAGCACTACAAGCTGGACACAGAGTGGCTGGAGATAGAGTGGCTGGAGAACGGCCAGGCAAAAAGGGACCTGAAGGTACTGGTCAGCAGCCAGCTGGACATGAGCCAGCAGTATGCACAGGTGGCCAAGAAGGTCAATGGCATCCTGGCCTGTGTCAGGAATAGTGTGGCCAGCAGGACTAGGGAAGTCATTCTTCCCCTGTACTCAGCACTGGTTAGGCCACACTTGAGTACCATGTCCAGTTCTGAGCTCCTGAATTTAGGAAGAATGTTGAGATGCTCAGATGTGTCCAGAGAAGGTCAACGAGGCTGGTGGGGGGTTTAGAACACAAGCCTTACGAAGAGCAGCTGAGGGAGCTGGGGTTGTTTAGCCTGGAAAAAAAAATGCTCAGAGGAGACTTTATCACTTTCTACAACTACCTGAAAGGAGATTGTACCCAGGGTGGGTCGGTCTCTTCTCCCAGGTAACCAGTGACAGAACGAGAGGACATAGTCTTAAGCTGTGCCAGGGGAAGTTGAGGTTAGACATTAGGAAAAAGTTCTTCACGGAAAGAGTGATTGGGCATTGGAATGGGCTGCCCAGGGAGGTGGCAGATTCACCGTCCATGGAAGTGTTTAAAAAAAGACTGGATGAGGCACTTAGTGACTTGGTTTAGCTGACAAAGTGTTGTTAGTTAATAGGCCTTTTCCAACCTAGTTAGTTCTGTGATTCTGTGATAATTACATGAGATTCAGCAATACTGACCTGTTGGCCCAGCTCTTAAAATTGACCTCTTGCTGAGCTGCTTGTGGGGATTTTTTGAATGGTATTTTCTGTTAGGTCAATTAGAAAAGCATGTGGCTTTCTTTTTTTTGTAAGTAGTATCATTTCTCTGAGTGTATTTCTATAAAAAAGCAGCAGCTGCTGAATTTATGCAATGGTGACAAAGAATCATAGAATCATCATGGTTGGAAGAGACCTTAGAGATCATCTAGTCCAACCTATAACACTACATCAACATCAATGTCATCATCAATATCAACCATCAGTCCTTCATCTAAACCATGGCACTAAGTGCCTCATCAAGTTTTCTCTTGAAAAACTTCCAGGGACAGTGACTCCACCACCTCCCCGGACAGCCCATTCCAATAGCGTATCACCCTTTCAGTGAAAAAGTTCTTCCTAACATCCAGCCTAAACTTCCCCTGACAGAGCTTGAGACTGTGTCCTCTTGTTCTGTCACTGATTGCCTGAGAGAAGAGTCTGACCCCCACCAGACTACAACCCCCTTTCGGGTAGTTGTAGAGAGCAATAAGGTCTCCCCTGAACCTTCTCTTCTCCGGGCTAAACAGCCCCTACTCTCTCAGCCTCTCCCCATAGGGCTTGTGCTCCAGCCCCTTTACCATCCTTGTCGCTCTTCTCTGGACATGCTCAAGCACCTCAACATCTTTCCTAAACTGAGGGGCCCAGAACTGGACACAGCAATCAAGGTGCGGCCTCACCAGTGCTGAGTACAGGGGAAGGATAACTTCCCTAGTCCTGCGGGACACACTATTCCTTATGCTGGCCACCTGTGCACACTGTTGGCTCATGTTAAGTTTCCTGTCTATCAGTACACCCAAATCCCTTTCTGTTTGAGCACTCTTCAGCCACTCTGTCCCCAACTTACAGCTCTGCATGAAGTTATTGTGATCAAAGTGTAGAACCCAGCACTTGGACTTACTAAATTTCATCCCATTGGAATCAGCCCATCTCTCCAGTCTGTCAAGGTCCCTCTGTAGGGCCCTCCTACCCTCTAACAGATCGACATTTGATCCCAGTTTGGTGTCATCTGCAAACTTGCTAATGGTGGACTCAATTCCTTCATTGAGATCATAAATAAAGACGTTAAACAAAACCAGGCCCAACACTGATCCCTGGGGGACACCACTAGTGACTGGCCGCCAACTGGATGTGACATCATTCACCACCACTCCCTGGGCTTGGCCATCTAAGCAGTTCCTAACCCAGCACAGGATGTTCACGTCCAAGCCACACGTTGTCACCTTCTCAAGGAGTTTACTATGGGGGACAGTATCAATGGTTTTACCTAAGTCCAGGTAAAGCACATCCACAGCCTTCCTCCCATCTACCAGGCAAGTCACTTGGTCGTAAAAGGAGACCAGGTTGTTCAGGCAGGACCTACCCCTCCTAAATCCATGCTGTCTGGGCCTGATCTCCTGGTCATCCTGCAGGTGCTACATGATTGCAGCCAGGATTATCTGCTCCATAACTTTACCTGGAACTGAAGTCAGGCTGACAGGTCTGTAATTTCCAGGATCCTCCTTCTGGCCCTTCTTGTGGATGGGGATCACACTGGCCAACTTCCAGTCATCTGGGACCACACCAGTGAGCCAAGATTGTTGGTAAATGATGGAAAGCAGCTTGGCAACTCTTCTGCCAGCTCTCTTACCACTCTAGGATGGATCTCATCTGGTCTCACAGACTTGTGAGGGTCTAAGTGTCTTAGCAGGTCTCTAACTTCTTCCTCCTGAATTACAGGAGAACTATATTGTGCCCTGAACCCATCTACCAGTTCAGGCCAGTCGTCCTGTAGACAATCAACCTTATTATTGAAAACGGAGGCAAAGAAGTTGTTAAGTACTTCTGCCTTTTCCTCTCCATATCCAATAAGGATTGCAGGTTGTTGCTGTCCTTCTTTTTGCCATTAACATATTTGTAGACACACTTCCTATTATCCTTAACAGAAGTGGCCAGTCTGAGCTCCAGCTGGGCTTTTGCCTCCCTAATTTTCTTCCTACACGACCTAACAATATCCTTACATAATTACATAATTACATTTGTGTTCCCATAATATGGCAAATAATTTTCTAGAACAAATCTCTTCCTCCTCAAGCAGTTCTTTTCTCTGCTTCACCACACCAAATAAAACTCTTTAACCATCAGGATGAATTCTGGTTACTTGTACTGGGGCAAATATACTAAACTCAGTAAAGGCTAACTCTCACTCTGATGATGAAGACGAATGACGACACAACAAATTTACCAATAGGCTACATCCTTCCCGGTCAATCAGAGCATTCCTGTGCCCAGTGCCTTCATGCTGAAATCTCCAGTTGGCCATGTCTTGGTTTAAAGACAATGTATGTCAGGAGGCGAGACATCTTGGAGTAGAAACTGCTCCCTCCAAATTACTGTAAATTTGAAATTATGGGCCAAGCATAGAAAACAGCTTCTACTAAAAGAGCTTTTACTAAAATAGCTTTTACTAAACACTGAGAATAACACAAAACAAAACAACAACCAAACAATAACAGATAATAACGTCACCCAAAAACATTTGCCCTTCAGGGAAAAAAAAAACCAGACTGTCTTCAGCGCAGCCATAGCCATGACCAGAAGGTGGTACTGGCTCACAGCTTACAGTTGGTGGTGCAAACTCACAGCTCACAGCCTGTGATTGGTGGTGGCTGCAGCAGGCTGCCTGAAGCTGTTTTGGGGCTTCCCTGTGAGTGCTGGGTCCAATGAGTGCAGGGCTGGCTCGCGGGGTGCCACAAGTTGGGCACAATCAGCAGCAGGAGTGCAGGGAGCAGCAGAAGTGCAGGGGGCATCAGCTGAGAACCAACAGGTGGTGGAAAGCCAAAGAGGTACTCCTCCCCACAGCAGTTCCAACAGGGTCAGGTGTTTTCCTGGAGCAATGTGGAGGGCAGCAGCTGAGAAACAGCAGGCTGTGTTTATTTATTTATTTACTTACTTATTTATTATATGGCTGATTTTCCTTCCCTCAACTCACAAAATATTTGAAATGCTTTGTTATAATGTACCTACAAACCTAACTACAAGTTGTAAAATTAAAGGTGCACTGCCTGAGATGGGTTTTTATACTAGAAGAAAATTGGAAATGCAATAGATTATCTGGGTTTTTTCCTGATGGTGGGGTTGCAGATGACACACAGTTGTTGTCAGGCTCACTTAAAATCCAGAGTGAAGCAGAACAGAAAGGATTCTTCCCTTGTCATACTCCTGCAGGTTCCAAAATTCCTGTAGGAATTTTGTAAAGACATCAAGATTTTTGGTGGCAGGATTTCGAAACACATCTATTTTGAGGTTTGTTCCTTTGTAGAAAAAACAAAGGCTTAACTGTCTCTGAGACCAAGGACTGTGCTACATGCATACACACATACAAACCTTTCATTCAAAAGCATATCAATACCCGCTTGTCAAAGAAAGCTGCACATGTGTAAACTTACACATATGTACATCTGTTTGTTTCCAGCCACATGAGTGCAAGGACTATGTAGAAATATACCTGAAGTTTGTCAGTCACTTATTTTTAATAATCTGCTCAATCATTCCTCTATTCAAAGCCATCAGAAATTGCTTCACAGACATCAAAACTGTCTAAAAAACTATTTGAAGCTTAGGGCTCTCCTTAGCAAAGATGAATTGTTTGTTGAATTGATTGTTGGATACCTAGAAAGACTGATTTTTCAGAAAATCAAAAGTATTTGTTTTAGGATGACTAATGACTTTCTGGATGCAGTCAATGTACTATTCAGTTGATTGAAGAACCTGATTCTAAGATATTCGAATTTGCAATAGAGGAAATATACCTATATTATATATATATATATATAAAAATAAATCATAATTGGAAAAATCAATTAAGCTTAGGATCTCTCGCACCAAGGTATTCTTTGCCAGAAAAAGACACTGAAATATTTTAACAATCCAGCAAAGAAATTAAATTAATTCACTTGTTCATAATCCAACTTAAGCAGTTTGGGATAAAGAAACTTTCACAGAAAGTACAGAAGTACACAAGTGCCAGCCTAAGAAGTTCCAGGTGCAAAAGCTTTGTATTCAAAAAAAGTGCATAAATGCTAGTTATCCTAAGCAAAACTAGAACATTTTAAGCCATAAGCAATAAAAACAACGCATTATGAAACACCTAGAGATGGAAATCTGTGTTCATTGACAATGAATGTCTTTGGTAGACCAAGTAGTTCACACTTTCCTTGAGCTCAGGCTGTGCAAGAAAGTCAGAGATAAGAATTCTTTTGTCTGCAAAAGGTAGGAAGCAAAATATAAACATCCACATGAAATCAGATGATTCTCTCCAAGAAGGCAACATGGTTTATATTAGCATGAACAGTCAAATAATTGGAGAGTGTCCAGAAGGCTTACCAAAAATATTAAGCAAATCATCACAGCTTTCTCGCTTCCACTATTTCATTTTAAGGAGGTCATGTTTTTATGACCTTTCACTTCAGTCCAACATAAAAATATTCTTCATAAGTCATTATGGGATAAAAGCTCCAGTTTTTCTCCTCTGTTGATGTTTATTACTTTTCCTAAATTATTTTTTTTAATTTCTAATTGGTACTTTCTATGTTAAAATGAGAAAGATTATTTAGAGATTCTTGAGATTTGTGAAATTCACAATCCAATTAACTAAGATGATATATTTCTTCTGACATTCTCAGCTGTGAATTAAATATTAGTTAGTTTCCTACACACAAACTATGTTTTCTTCAATCCCTCTCTACAGCACTTTTTTGCAGAAAAATGCTATAATTCTCCACACTTTACATGTCTGACTTCCAAAGTCTGCAAGTATTTAAAATACTTTGGCTTTCAGATACCATATACACAAGTCAGGGGTGAATGGCTGGGAGAGATGAACAGAGAGCAAAAGGGAAGAACTGGAAGACACTGTGGAAAACACTCTCTCATAGTGCTCAGACGTGGAAGTAAAACAAACAATACTAGTGAATCAGTTGTTCAAAACACAAACATAACAATAATTCAGCAGATAATCCAAGTGTTATATCTGCCTAAATAAAGTAGTTAAAAGAGGAGGTCCTATTCTATAGAATGCAGTGAAAGAATTAAGTTGAGACAAAGAAGAAAAAATCTTGCTCAGTCACTACAAATACTAACAATGAGCCTTTATCTTGCTAAGCCAAAGACTTCATACATTTTTTAATGACTAGGACCCGTGTATTGAAGCAGGATTTAGACATACTCATACTAGATGTAGAAGCAGTAATTTCAGTTTGAGGCAATTTAACATGGCAGTTTGGATTCAGCACAAAATAACTTACTCTATTAAAAATCTCTTACAGTCAGAACTTCTGAAAATCTAAACAAAACATTTTATTTTCTATTTATAAGCTGAAAGAAAAAGTGCCTGGCACTCTCTAAAAAAATTAAAATTCTTATATTAATCTTTTATATGTTCACAAATAGGGAGTTTTTTCAAAGACCTCTTGGGAATCTCCCCACTTCTTTGTAGTGTAGATGCACTCCTGGAACACTGCCTATTTTTAATGAGCTCACTGGCTTCAACGCAATCTTCTCTACTGCTTTGATTTCATTTATAACACAGGTCTCATCTGACAGAAAAATATTGAAGCAAAGCCAGTCAGCACAGTGTTTTCTAGCTATAGGCAGTGAAAAATGCATACACATAGACACACAAATAACTACACCTATGCTATAGACATCTGTAGATTTCAGTCCTAATACAGCTGTCATATACAGGCTTATACTTGGTTGAAATTCATAGTCTTGTGCCTTAGAGTGAAGTAATCTAAGATTTAAAGGATCCTAGAAGTATGCAGATATTACTGAATTTTTTTCTTCCCCCCCTAAAATAAAACAACCAACCAATGTTTCACTGTTGGAAGAACATAGAACATTTGAAATAACATTAAAGAAGCCATTCACAATGAGCCTCAGAGAAACAAACCAGTATCTTTAAAAGTTTTGCAGTATATACTTTTAGACCTAATACTCTAGAGGTTCAGAGTTTTAAGACAGCATATGTGTAGTCTACATGTAGGAAAGGCAACAATTTGCCAAAAGGACAGAATAGATGAACAAGATGGTCCACAAGAGTTTCATGATACAGAGGGACTGACTAAAAGAACCAATGTAATTTAAAAGCTCTATACTTTAGACCCATCTTTACAGCACTATTTAAAACTATTTATACTGTTATCTATGTTTAGAAAGAGGAAAAAATAAAAAGACGCATCAAAAGCAAATTTAGTAGAACACTTTCTCATCAAACCTTATCATATCTCTGTGAAAACTAAGGTTTCCTTCTAAGACAGTAAAAGATGTGTTTGGGCAACATTCTCAGGCACATGGTTTGACCCTTGCAGAAGATGACCCTATGCAGGGCTAAGAGTTGGACTTGCTGTCCTTGCAAGTCCCTTCCAACTCAGCATATTCTGTGATTCAGTGATTTTATGATAATAAACAAGACATGCTTTTCTATACATCTGTTGAGAAATTTATATATATATATATATATACATATATGTTTTAGAAGATCTCTGAACAAATAATTCTATAATAATTCTATACCCACACATCCTGCAAATCTCAGGGAGAAGCAGCTGAAAGTTTAAAACCAATCTTCAAACCAGTTCTCAGAGCATAAAGCCAAAGCAAATGAGTGTCTGCAAGATTGTGTCTGTAATTGCAACTGTAACTGAAGTTAGCTAATTTGATAATAATCTGATTGCATTTACTTCCCTCTCAACATTCCTCTGTCTCAATCTGTGTGCAAGAAGGGGGGGGCACTGCAAGCAGCAGTGGGTTCCTGGAAGGGGAGGGGGTCCCGGAGGGAAAGGGGAAGGGTTTTGTGAGGGGGGCCTGAGGGACTGAAGGGCCTTGGCAGGGCGTAGTGTACCTGTGGCAGGTGGGGAGTCCAAAGGGATGAGGGTTTCTGGAGTGAATGGAAGGGGTGTCAGGGGGTCCTGGGGCTTGGGGGCCCCAGGGGTTGGGTATGGGTCTCCTGGGGAGCAATGGAGGGTCCCAGAGAAGGTTACGAGATGCGGGGGATATCCCAGGTATGGACAGGAATCCCAGGGATGGAACAGAGGGATAAGGGTGTGAGGGTATAGCAAACCAGGAAAATTGAGGAGAAGTGGTCAGGCTGCTGCCGCAGCAGCATTGCCCACCACTGAGGGTGGCCCCAGTGGCAGCTGGAACTGGCCAGGGGCTGCAGACAGTTATCGAAGGCTGTTGGAAGTCTTGGCAGAAAAATGGCGGTGGCAACAAGCATGGCAGCACAAGGTCCTGGCCTCAACTCCACATGGTCCTGAGAGAGCGAGGGAAACATGGTTGATGCCTTTTATGCAGTTTGGCCCACCAAGTCCTGGGCACTGGCACTGGTGTGATTGTCTCGTTCCATCTCTTTTCCTGCCTCCTAAGCTGTGGATTGCATGTCTATTGGCTGCTTTGAGTCTCTCCTCCGCCTCCTCCCATTCCCACTGGCAGGAACTCCTCTGTCTTTATGGCCATGTTCTTAAGATGGCGGCTAAGATGGCGGCTACTCCCTTTTGGGCCACTATGTATGCTGTGCCGCCCAGCAGGGAGCTCATGCCACTTCAAGGAAGCCAGAGCGGTGGCAAGCAAGACCAGGGACCAAAGGTGGGTAGGGATGGTGCCTGGCCACACCATTCCTGATCGGTCCAGGGGCTCCAGCAGGACAGCACTGCCACCCCCACCTACTTCGGACCTGGAAAAAAAAAAGCTGACCACCTCGAGAAACGGCAGCTACTGAGCTGCGGGTAGTCCACCAATGGTGCTCAGGCACAAGCCAGCAGTGTATGACACCAGCTGCAGCAGCAGCACTCACAGCAGGGCAGGAGTCACAGGGAAAGGGGAGACAGCAAGCCAGTGACCTGTGTCCTGGCAAGGGCAGGATGCTGCAGCAGTGGCAGCCATGGGGGCGTGGGGCCCGCGGCGGCTGTGGGGTGCAGGGGCTGTGGTGGCCGTGGGTCTGCTCCTGTGAGCTCCCAGTTTCTCCGTTCTCCTCTCCCACCATTTATTCACTTATCTTCTTTCGTAAAAAGAAAAGTTTTGAAATGCATGGTCAAACCATGGCACATCCTATGACTGTTTTATATCCTGACAGAAAGGAAACAGCTGTCTTGTAATAAAAGTGATGGCTAAGAAAGAAACTGCCTTTGCAGAAAAGGCTGATAATATCACAGAGTGGTCTGGAGGATGCCTCACAAAGAGATAGGATCCAGGCTTCTTTGTTAGCTTTTGCAGGTCTTGTTAGTGGCAGAGAAAAATATTTATACTCAGATACGTTCATTGAAAGAAGAGTCCCTAGTTTACATTTGTCAACTCGATGCAGCATTCTTCAGAGAGAAGTTTGCTTACTTGAGCATCATGAAAGATTATGCTCTTTCAAAACACATAAATTCAGACATCAAAGCAGAATCATCAGGAGAAGATGATGTGCCCCCATCTGTAGGGAAATCTGAAACGCAAACAGAACAAGATAATTAAAGAGATCAAGCTGGATTTGGAATAGTCAACCACCGAGGAGTCTAAAAAATGTAATAGAATTATATAAAATAGAAGTTCAATATGGTGCTTCAGTATTAAGGAATAATTTATTTTTGCCACATGACACTGTGAGGTTTCCAGATTACTTATTTCACAAACAGACATAAAGTTGGAACATTTGTCCCTATTTTTCCTTTATGTTTTCCCAGTTTGAATCACAGAATCAGAGATTAATTTATGAAGAAAGGGGCCAATTAGTTCAATTCACTACTCATGGTGTCTCTAGTCAGATCAGATGATTCAGGCCCTTGTTGGGTTGATTTTTGAGTGTCACTAAAGTTTGAGATTCAGAGCTCTTCTAAGCACCTATTAGCCTCTCTGACACTGAAAAGATTTTCCTTATATATTATTGGAAATTCCCATATGACTTGCATCCATTGTTTCTTGCCCTATCATTATGTTTCTTGTTAAAGTGTTCACACAGCATTACGACAGAAATTACCATGTGCATTTTTAGACAAGGAGACTATACATCAGAATTGAGTCTCTGCAGGAGGTGGAGTATGCTGATCCTGTTTTGCTGCAGAAAGTAGAAGAATTGTTTTATTCTTTTTTTAGTCACAAATCCAGGAAATTAAAAGGAGGGCATAAAATTTCTGAAATAGATGTATTTCCTTTTTGAACTTTGAGTCCTAAGTGACTGCCTGAAAATATCTTTGGTAAGTGTCTGTACTTGTATATATGTATTAGTTGATGTACAAGGAAAGCTGCTTATTATCAATCTTAATAATGGCACTGCAAGGATTTCCCTAGGAATGTGGAGCTTTTGATTGAACAATGATACCAGTTTAAAAAGTCTGATTTGATTAAAGTACAGGAAAATGCCATATGAAAGGAAATATTTGTACTTTTTTCCTAAGAGTTTCTCTACAATAGACATGCTGACTGGCAATTTAGTCCTGATAAATATGTTTACACAGCAAGCCACTACAGCTTAAATAGCTCATTTTACAGACTCTGTGTGTGGAATCACGTAGTATCTATATAAGTGGTTTTAATAAAATTATGAAAACACAAAATAAACTGTCAACACAAGCACAATTGCAGAGGAACAGTTTATGTCCTGGATTTGTCTTTTTCCACATGCAAAGTAAAGGGGATAAAGCTTGCTGATATTGATCTCAGGGCCCAATCATAAAAAATTAAAAGGAATCTGTCAGAAAAGAAAAAAGAATGTTTTCCATTTTGCTTAGAGAGCTCTTGAGTGCTTCTGTGAATGCAATTTACAGCATTAATGAAATCCTCTTGCAGATATTATTTTATTTTTATTGTTTCTTCTCTGATTAAATAAAATACTCTGCAATGCTTGGTTGACTTTCCTGCCCTTGGATGTGCTGGAATATTTAACCACAAGTTTGCATATATGTGTAACCAATTCCAGGACACCTGTACTCCAACTGGTTTTGGTCTACAGGAAACTGGACTCAGTAGAAGTTTTCTTCAGTGTCCTTTGAATCAGAAGGAAGGAACAAAAGGAATTCTCTGTAAGTGTGGTGATTGTGACCTGGACAGGTCTCTGTGAAGGCTACTGAGTCACGTAACAGGATTTAATTCTCTGGGTATTTTTCAACGTCTCAATTTTAGAAATGCCTCTTTCAATGAAAAGACTCCTTTGCACATGGTGAGGAAGACATCAGTCTAGAAGGTGATGTTGTTTCCAAGAAAAATAGAGGCACATATGCATTGATCATCATAAGGTTAATCCCTATACTTTATGTCATGTGATCCATGATAATGAACTCCGAAACCACTGACACTGAAGTTAGAAAAAATTTGTAACAAATGTAACACCTACTGGTTGTAAAATCACCTTTTTCAGGAGAGTAAGCAGGTTTCAAATACCTTCCAGGAAGGGCCACAAGAAGACTTCACTTCACACATCACTTACATAATATATACAAACAGACCAGGGAGATAAACCCTTTGTGAAAGAAAGCATTGTGATACTGCATTGGCGGATATGTAAACACAGTTTACCTGTGATAGCAGTTTCAAAATAGGAGCTCTCTGGCAAACTCATCCCTCAAAAGTCTACTCTTGGCTCAAAAGCCTACCTTCTGTTTCAATGTGATTCAGGGGTAGTACAGTTTATACCCTCTTTGAGGGTAATGTGAAGAGCAAAGCTTTCTAAGTGGCTCTGCTTCTTCTTTCATTCCCATTCTGGACTTACATGTCCACTGCTTGCTTTCCTGTGTATTTTGTTACCTCCTCTCTCTTCAGTATAATAACTCCAAGGTAGCCTAAGAAGTCAATGTGCTGTCAGATGTCTCCCTAGCACAGTAGAGCTGCCTCCAGAAACTTAACTGTAATGGAAATACTCCTCAGCTCCATGAATCCAGCCCCTTGAACTGTTCTTAATCCACTTTGATGATGTTTTATTTCAGAAGAGTGATCAATGTTTTATTCCAGAAAGGTAATTTAAAACTTTGTTTAATCACCAGTACACTGGCACACTAGAAATGCAAAAAATGTTGTGTAACTGCAGAGGTTCACACTGCTGAAGGGGTGATGGACACACTACATAAAAGTAAGTCAGACCCACAGTTGCAGATGAAAGTTGAAAATTTCTGGTGTAATTTTGTGTAGGTAGAGACTGGAAGTCTTTCAGTGAGAAAAACATCTGCAGTACAGACCTTCAGGTTGGATGAGAATGTATCTCAGAGGACGGTACAATTATATTTCTACCGTTGTCACTCCACACAACCCAGATCACAGAATCACAGAATATTCTGAGTTGGAAGGGATCTACAGGGATTGAGTCCAACTTTGAAGTGAAGGGCCTGTACAAGGCTCAAACTTACAAACATTTGTTATTAGCATCATGATCTAACCAACTGAGCTAATCTCATGGTCATAGCTAAAGTTGCAGCATAGGGAATGGACCTCACATATACTGGGGAGCCTGTTTGACTGTGGACACTGTAATTTGCTTTAATGAGCACTTAAAATTGCCTGAAATTGCCTACTCTATCTCCATAAGTGCTCATGGCTGTGGTGAGCTGTCAGATCAATGGTCTGAATTTTGCCTTTCCAGTGTCTCTCAAGATTATTTTTTTCAAGTTCAATTAAACTTAACTTTGCTAAATATGATGATTGCTAAATACTTCCTTTAGCTGCCAATATGTAGCAAAAGTGGCATAGAAATCAAGTTAATTGCAGCTTTTTGAGGGGACGGCTTATTAAATATACGACATTCCAAACTCCAAACTAATTAAAATTTGAACTATGGTTCAAAAAATCACTTGATGTGAACCTGTTGAGAACTTCTTGATGTACAGTCTGATGAACACCAGGAGCTGATGAACACATAAGCAAACATGGTGGCATAACCTCCATACTATTTCATTGCATTTAAGATGCAGGTCTCAGAACCTTTTCCTTGTTTTGCATGTATGTAATCAATTACACTACAAAATGTTGTTGTCTTTCTACAGTTTAAATGATGGCTTACTTGTTTTTTTGTTAAAGATTGTATTAAAGTAAAAAGGCTAGCATATGAAAAAGTAGATATGTATGACTCCTTCACAAATTTATCACCAAAGTCTTATTACAGCAGTACATACATAAAACACTACACAGCTCAAGACGAAGTTCTGAAAACCCACAAAGTGGCATCTCAGTTGGCTGGTAATTCCAGCTGAGCTGATTTGCTTCTGACTGTGACAGCATCATCAGTATTCTTCAACAATGTTAGTTGCAAGAGTCTGATTTGTCAGACATTCAAAACTATTTGGCAAAGTTCTCAGAAACCTGTGCAAACAGTTTAAGTTACCATTCAAATTCACTGACCAGGAATGGGAAGGAGGCACTGACCAGGGATGGGAAGGAGACACTGACTAGGGGTGGGAAAGAGGATTGCAGAAGCTGTCAGATAATTTTTGTTCTGTTTTTGGTGGGGTTTTTTTCCGAAGGACCAAATGTAGAGTAATGCCCACAATTTAGGGGCAGTGTTGACAATCTATGCTTATATTTTATGTGAACCAATCTTGCACAGTCATGGAGGTTTATCATTGTGGTAAAATACCTACATACACTCAGCACAGCAAGAACTTGAGAGCAAACACACACAATATAGTTAAAAATCAGCAGAACGCCAGCTTTTATTGTCTTTAAAGTTATGACCCTGGGCAGCTGTATGATATATTTGAATGGTGAGTCAGCTTGCTTTGGAGGAGGAAGCACTATTCAGTCTTCCTGTGGAAATTAAACGCTGCTCAGAAATTTAGTTTGTATGAAGGTGCTTTGGCTGCTGTTTGATAGTCATGTGAGACTGGTAGTAGTAGGGAGTGGGAGACATGTGCTGCCCTGGTAGCAACTAGAGGCTAGCAGAGTATCTCACATATCCCAAGAATTATTGTCCTTAGCCAGCTGAAAGCCACCACCATGATGTTCCTATGTCTTTGTGACTGTAACTTCCTACAGTAACTTCTGGGTCACTGGCAATTTTAAAGCTGTGGATCAGTCACAAGTCTTCCACTGACAAAGTAAAATTTGTGTCACTAACTTCTACTTGTATGCTAGCAATGTAGTTAACCAGCTTTCCTTGAAACTGTGCTGGGCTAGTGTCTTCAAAGTGCTATAAAAATAAACGGCTAATATGAAATAGGAACCCAGATGGTCTAATTTGGAATTCAGATGGATTATTTCCTGAGAGCCACAGTAAATCAATCCTTATTTTGCTTTTACAGTACACTTATCCTGAGTCCATATGACTTGATGCCAAATCTGTTTAGATTTCATGTGTTTTCTCTTGTGCCCCATTGTTATCCAGCAAGAACTGTCGGCTCAGAGCAGTCTTAATGCAGTTTTGCTAGTAACTGTGGACAAATAAGAAAGCACTGCAGTGCCAAAGTAATTCACTGTTTTCCTTGCTCCATCTTCTCACAAAGCTTAAGCTCACAAGTGCACTCATAGGCTATCTGCCTACTGGGGTAGGCAGATAGATTTGAGGACTAGCAAGCTCAGAGCTTTTACCGTCATTGGTTATCATCTCACACACTCACTCAGTCTCTCCCTCACATATATAAACACACACAATAATCTGTTGCTAGTCATCATTCACAACTTAATTTTTTTTTAGTTTTATTAATTTTTTATTATTGTTATGGTTGTTTTGCCTACCACAGTTGTTTTTCTCCTTGCATTATCATGATAAATTTCATGGATATATCAGTTCTTAGTACAGTTTTCTTACAAATAAATTATGCTCAGGGAGTCCTTCCCTCCCTCTCTCCCAAGTTATACATTGCCATAGTTATATGCAAACTTCATAAAGAGAAATTTACTCCTAGCAATCCTCTCTACAAAAGGATTAACGAAGAAATCAACATGTTTTTCTTATCCTGTACACCGTAACCAAAAAAGGAATCACTGAACATCATTACTAAGTCAGAGAGAGCTCCAAATTTGCCTATAGCTTCTTCTAGTAAAAGAAAACAATGTTAACATCTACAACTTGACTAAATAATAACAAAAAAAAAAGAGCCAAACCAAAATAGAAAATAAAAATTCTAAAATATTATATTATTTTACATTCTTTTATATTGTATTACATGAAATAATCTTTCAATATAATATAAAAATAAAAGCTTACATATTTCAAATTTTTCTCCAGATTTTAAAAGGATTCAAACTAAGTAGAAAGAGCATTTTAAAAACTGCGTCTTTGACCAGTCAGTTAAGGAGTTAAAACTAAATTTACCAAAGTGGCATAAACTCTTTGTTGTATAAGAGAACATCAAATCTAGCTTCCTTGTAAGAAACTACAAAATATATTTCCTGCCTGGATTCAAATGCTTTTATCCTGTCAATATAATTTGAATGACAATAAATGCAACAATTGAGGTTTCTATTATGCAACATCATTGTAGCACAAAACCAAAATGAATCTAAGTTTGAAGAAATTATAACCCTTCTTAATGTAATAACAGATAATCCATCAAAACAAAAAAAAAGAAGTGGTGGAGGAGCTTAGGATGGTAATAAAGGCTTGAAACATGATGCTTCATTGATCAAGCAGTTCATCCATACGTCAGAAAGAAGCTTGGTTTTTCATAGCTGTAGATACACATTTACATGTTGTTGTGATTTTTCTCTGTATCACTATAGACTTGCCCTAGTAAGTCTATGACTCTTTGCAATAGAAGAGAAAAAAATATGAGAAATGCCTTCTAATGTTCCTAGAATAGCATCATTTGACTAAAAATAGTAATTTAGACTAGTAAAGGAAAGCATACGCCCCAGGTGACCTAGAGCCTCAAAAATCCCAGAGGTACAGAAGTGAGAGAGCAGACTTGGGTGGAGATTATTGTGGTGCAGAGGAAGGAACAATGGGAAAAACTTTCAGTGGAAAAATGCCATGGGCATGCCTGAAGCATAGTTTTGTATGAATTGTGTCTGAAAAACATTTCTTTGAGAAAGACTTTAAAGCACAAAGTGGAAGTCTTAAACTCTAATAATGTCTGTCTACACAATTTCACTCTGTTTTAAATATGCTTGAGGTAAGAGATTGCACTAATGCAAGACAAAAGGTGCCACTGAAGACCTGAGGAGCAAAGGTAAGAGCCTAGGAAGGCAAAAGGCAGTCAAGCCATAATTGTAAACTCAAAGTGTTCTATGCATTTTCCACGTCATTGTCCCACCAGCATTTTTGTCTCAACATCTCAGTGTAGAGTTTGGATCACCCTTCAGTGAACAAAGCCAACTCTTCCTCATCAACTGTCTTTGGAAAGGTTAGTTTGCAAAAAATGAAAAGAAGGCAAAAAAGGTTTCAGCAACTATATGCCATTTGAGTGAGCCGTCTTTAAAATGCTGGGAAGTACAATTTGGAAACTGTGATGGAGATAGCACAAGAAAGTTCATAGAATCATAAAATGGTTTGTGTTGTAAGGGATCCTAAATATAGAAACATAGAACCACAGAATATTAAGGATTGGAAGAGACCTTAAAGATCATTCAGCTCCAAACATCCTGCCATGGACAGGAACATCTTCCACTAGACCAGGTTGCTCAGAGCCCTATCCAATCTCACCTTGAACAATCTCAAGGATGGGGCATCCATAGCCTCTCCGGGCAACCTGTGTCAGTGCCTCTCTACCATCATAGTAAAGAATTTTGTCCTAATAACTAATCTAAATTCACTCTCTCTCAATTTGAACCCATTCCCCCTTGTCCTGTCACTATATGCTCTTCTAAATAGTTTTGCCCCATCCTTCCTTTAAGTTCCCTTCAACTACTGGTCATCCCTTAGCTTTCTCTTTTTTCAGGGTGAACAGCCTCAATTCTTTCACCCTTTCCTCATAGGAGAGGTGTTCCTTTCCCCCAGTCATCTTGATGGCCCTCCTCTGGACTCATTCCAACAGATCCATGCCCTTGCCATGCTGCGACTCAAGAGTTGCATGCAGTGTGCCAAGTGGGGTCTTACCAGAGCAGAGCAGAAGGGGAGAGTCCTTTCCCTTGCCCTGCTGGCCACACTGCTTTTGATGCATCCCAGGATACACTCGGCTTTCTGGCTGCAAGTGCACATTGCTGGGTCATGTCCAGCTTCTCATGCACCAGCACCCCCAAGTCCTTCTCAGAAGGGCTGATCTCGACCTGTTCATTCCATGGCCTGTTTTGACATGAAGAGTTGCCCTGATCCAGGTGCAGCAGCTTGAACTTGGTCTTGCTAAACTCGATAGGATTCCCATGGGCCTCCCATGGGCCCACTTCTTGAGATTGTCCAGGTTCCTTTGGATAGCATCTCATCCTTCAGGTGTGGCAACTGCACTGCTCAATTTAGAGTCATCTGCAAACTTGCTGAAGGTACATTTGATCTTTTTGTCTATGTCATTAACGAAGATATTAAATAACACTGGTCCCAGAAGAGACACATGAAGGACACCATGCCACTGATGTAACCGATGAGTACATTTTGTTCATATCAAGCCTGAAAAAGTTGTCATGTGAAAGGGAACAGAAATAAAGAATTTCTGTCCTGTGGGACAGAAATATATATATATATATA
>WEIV01006690.1:77041-91071 GCA_013390005.1 Calyptomena viridis
CCTCGAACCTGGTGGGAGAGGGTGATTGCGGCCTGTTTTTATCAGAGAATATTTATCCTTCTGAATATATTTGTTCCAAACCAGGACACAGTGATACACCTACTTAGAGTAAAGCAAAATGCTAAATATAAATAAAAAGGAAATAAAGTGATATTAGTTAATATCGCTCACCCCGAGATGTTCCATGTGGAGGGAGGAGAGGTTGTGCTTCAGTTACCTCCACGAAACATGTTTGAACTTTTCTCCCCAGTTTTCTCTAGGTTCAAACTTCTTTTTATGTATTTTTTTTTCTCTTAAGCCAGTTTGAGTGACAAGTCAGGCAAATATACAAACCTTTTGGGAGTGTTTTAGAAAAGACAAAGGACAGAGACAGAGACTCACAGACCATGTCAGGCTTCATGCCTTCAGAAGTTTTAGAAGAAAGGCTGCAATACCTCCGTATTGCCCCATTCTTCAGTCAATGTTGCTTTCACACCAGTTTTATCAATGTCTGGGAATGTTTCCCCAGGTGTTCAGGCCTTCCTGGGTCTCATCAGAGCTTATCTGTCACCACACAAATGTGAACACAGAGCAAACCAGAGAGGGAGAAGAGAGGAGAGGATACATGTTTTAATCACAATTGTGGGGTTTCTCAGAAGCTGCATTGCATTAGGGGAAACAGGGCTAAATTCAGTAGCCTGAAAGAGGCAAGGCTGCTGCAGCTCCATGACTCCAGGTCTGATCAGCAACAAGACTGAGCATACATTAACAATGGGCACGTGCACACAAGGAGATGTATGCACCACATATATACACAGACATCCATATGGACTAGCAGAGGCAAACACACAGAGCAGTCATACAAATCTAGGTGGCTTGACTGACCTCATCCTGGTCCTCTTTTGCTGAACACAATACACATCTACTAATGGGGAACATGTATGCGTATACATAGATATAAGGTGGATCTGCCCAGCAGCTGGGCTCAGATATTGTGTTTACCTGTAGATACCTTTGATCTGAGTCTTGATAGACTTCATGTCTGAATGATGCATTTGAGGCTGGCTGAGGCCCAGACAGTTTGCTCCTTGCTCTGAGTCCATGATTTGGATTACTGGTAGCTGTTATGCTCTACTATAAGTGCGCAAAAAGTTTGTATTATATAACCTAACAGGTTATGACACATTCAAAAAGATACAGCATTCACATCTAAAATAAGTGACAGTTGGGTTTGGGTTTGTTTTTTGGTTGGGTTTTTGTATTCCCAACAGGAAGCACGGGCCAACAGCACACTTTCAGAGAGAAGCAATAGAAAATATGAAGTCTATTTTTTGTTGCTGAATCATTCAGTTTTGATTAAACCTTTGGGTTTTTTTCCAGAATTAGCCATGTGCTCTCCATTGGGAGATTGGGAATGGGTTTTTAAAGTGAATAAGGTGGGATGGATTGCAAAAGATTAATTGTCCAAAAAGTTATTATAATCTTTTGCTCCAAATCTAGCCCAGAATAATAACTGCTGATAGCAAGTCAGTCAAAGTTCTCTGTGATAAAATTTGGAAGCTGCAGTCTGTTTTGGGGCAGAAATCTACCTCAGCAGTTGGCCAACACTATCAGGCCTTGCTGGGACCTGTGTGGTTCACAGATATGTGATCAGCCTCCTGTTTCTGCAGACAGTGGAGCTTCTGTGGGTGTGCACAAGCCTTGAAAAGAAGCAGCCTGTCTCAGTTTAGAGACAATTATGTAATTTAAATTTGAGAACACAAGACCATGAAAAGATGGGAGAAAAATAACAGCTTTTATTAAATATATGTCAGTATTTATATCTATTTTTATATACATATATGAGAAAAATACAGAACACAAACCAGTATTTTTCAGAAACAACTGAGAAAAAAAAAAAAAAACCCTGAAGTGAAAATGAAAAAGGGGTGCCCATTCCCTCATGGGTTAACTTTTAAGTCTCTATTAAATTTCTCAATTATGTGAAGACAGTAGCTGCTGAGGAAATGCCGACTGCCAAGCTGGTGGACCACAGACGAAGCTAGGGTTATGGGGAAGAAGTGTTTCTCACCATATGTTCCAGTTGACAAGAAAAGGGGGAAGGAAATCTACGATCAGCGGCTCTCTTTTTTCGAGGGGTTCAAACTCCATCTGGAGGCAGTGGCTGAAGCTGTTCCCGGGGGCACTGTTCCATTGCACCGAAAAAGCCAGCAGACAAGAAAACAGAAGGTTGAGGAGAGGAAACCCCACTGCTTGCTGCCTCTCTGTGCCAGGAGTTCTGCCACACCGTGCACGCGCCACTGGTGCTGAGTGAAAGGAGACCACATCAGTCCAGGCACTAAAACACCCTGTGCCGTTCCGGTTTTCAGCTCCCTGCATGGTGGTAATCCATCGTCCATCGTGCCGTGAGAGGCCACCATGCCGCGCCCTGGCGCACCCACCTGGCAGGGGGCTGGGGCACAACCCCTGTCATGGCAGGAGCCTCAGTCTGCATGCACGCCCCTGCCATCTCGGGGCAGCTGTCTCAGCACAGCCCAGCACCCGCGAGGGAGCCCGGCTCAGGCGGGAAATGTAACAAGTCGGGCAGCGTGGCCCCGGCATCCCCATGCACATGCCATACTGCCTCCCCTGCAGCTGCTGTCGGCGGGGCACCTCTGCTAGTGCAGCCACCGCCTGAGGAACCCTAGTCCTGTGCCGTGTCCACTACCGTGGTACAAGAGCGCAGAGCAGGCCAACAAGGCCCCGGGCCCAGCAACAGCCCACCCTGCCCCGCCAGGCCCCAGCCCCACGGCCCACTGTCATGGGAAAATTTTCTGAAAAACACTTAGCCCATAACACAGCTTTATAATAAATGAGTGGACCTCTCCAGGCTGTCATTACTGTGCCCAGTGCATTCATAGCTGTAAAAGCTAAAACTGCAACAGAGTAAAAGCAGCAGCACAAAGGTACTGTTTACGAAGGTCTGAAATCATACTTATGGCTTGGTAGATGAACCAGCAAAGAGAGATGACAGATTCTGTTTTTGTGGAAAAGAACAAGCATGACATTCTAAGAAAATGAAGTGCTGGGAATGAAAGAGGAGAAACGTTACTATACTGAGGGAGACAATAATGGAAATAATGAACCCTTTGATTGCTAAAATACTTGAATAAAAAACTGTCAGAATTATTTCCTAAATCTCAGGACTAGCACACAAAAGCCACCTTTCATCATGGCACAACATGTGTAGGTTTTTTTCTAGCTGACCTTCTCTGACCTCTTATTAACACAGTAAGTGTGGTAGTCCTGAACACTTATACTTTTGCATATCTCTCTTATCCAATAGTACCTCAATTTTAGTCGTTTGCTAAAACAGCTGAGGAAAAACCTGCCCTCTGCAAAATTGTGTGGAAGATCCTCTGGGCATATATTTTCAGTTTGTCATATTTTAGAATAACTGAAAAACAGATGTCATTTAGTAGTAACTGATTCAAATATCTGGTAGCTACCAGGGTGAATTAATGGTTTCAACAATAAGCAAGATATGTTGGAATTTTCCTTACCAGCCACCTGTTCAGGTGAGCTTTCAGAAAAAATATTTGTATTATCATTTTTCTGGTTTGGCTAGGATACAGTTGGTTTTCTCCTAATAGCTAGTATAGGGCTATATTTGGATTTGTGCTGAGGATGGTGTTGATAATATAGAAATGTTTACGTTACCGATGAGCTGCGTATATACAGCATCAAAGCCTTTGCTGCTTGTCGTGCTGCCTGCTAGCAAGTAGCATGGAGTTACAGAGCTGGAAGGCCACACAACTGGGACAGCTGACCCAAACTGACTGATCCCCACGCTATATGGCATCATGCTCAGCACCTAAAGCTTGAAAGTATGAGAAGGACATTCAGCGAGATGGCCTTTTTCTGCCCAAGTCACCATTAGGCATGACAGAGCCCAGCTTTCCTAGGAATGGTTGACCATCTGCCTGTTCATGGGCATCAGTGAGTGAGTTCCTCTGTTTTGTTTTGCTTCTGTGAGCAGTGTTTACTTTACCTATTAAATTGTCTTTATCTCAGCCCATGAGTTTTTTCACTTTTATTCTTCTAATTCTCTCCCCAGCCCTACTAGTGAGGCATGAGTGAGTTACTGCCAGCTGGGATTCAACCACAACAATCATAGATAACAGTAGCTTTGAACTGCTTACTGTGTCCCTTTGTTCAAATAAAGACTCATTGCTAAAAAATTTTGTCCCTAATAGGCAACGGTATGGCAATGAAGGTATACAATGAAGGAGTTTACATGACTTTCTGGGAAGTTACACAATTTTGAAAGGGAGAAATTATCAAGATACTGTTATAGGATGTTAGGAGCTTGGCCACCTGCTCCAGCCTGGCAGTCCAGCCATTGGAGCTCAGCCCAGTATCCTGGAGACCTAGGGCCTCTGTCTGGGCTGAGGAAATGGCTGCTGCTTTCCCAGTTGCAGGCTCAAGTGGTAATGAAACCATGTAGCAACTTGCCAGCCTGTCCAGCTTTACTGGCCAAATACAAATGTCCCCTGCATGCAGACTGAGGAATATATAGATGGTGGACCCTCCAGCAAAGGATCTATGACCCAGACTATTTCTTGCTCACACTGTTGTGCAGTTTCCCATTCAACAGGTGGTTTTCAGGACATGCACCTTTTCTGCCCATTGCTGGAGTTTAAAGACCCACCATTCAGCCCAGTAACAAACACTGAGACCTCCCTTGCTGCCATAACTGACACTAGGGCACATGCAGACTGGCCATAGGAGCTGGCACCCTGTCCCCTCACACACAAGGGTCTCACCAGTAGCTGTCACTTAGCTCATGCAGTGCACACAGGAGGTTAGAGTCAGATTACACAAGAGAATTAGTCAAGAAAAAGTTTAACACAAAGGTGTAAGATGGGACAGACTGTGATGATTGGGCACAGGGCTCAACCAGATCCATTTTACAACAACCTGACCTTTTCTGCCTATCCATGTTTTATTCCTTCTTGTTTCCCTTCATGGCATGTCCTCTCTGTGTTTGTACAGCTCTGTTAATTCCCTCATCCCTCCCAATTCTCTTCCATTGCAGTGTCCAGCCTGATCTTCCTGGAAGTTACCCCTGTAACTTCTTCTTTTTTGTGAGTGGCAAGGTTTGTTTGTTGTGATTTTTTCAGTGTTTATTTTACCAGGTCTGTGTCTCTATATATTTTGTCTCTGTTTTGTCTCTGTTTTCTTCCTTCTTATTATCCCTTGCTGCATTTGCTTTGTCCAGATATCCTTAAAGGAGCTGGCACTATCCCACATACTCTTCCAGTTTCCTTCTTGAATGGGCAAAAAGTACTGATGTACTCTGCTTTTTAAAGAATTTCATTCATTGTGTGAAAAAATTATTTATATTCCTTCTGTAATTCTTTAAAGCCTGTCCTTAGCAGTGATAATCCCTTTTTCTCCATCAGATCTGGCCTTTACCTATTGAAAAACCCATTTTTTCTGAACTTCTTTAGTTTAACATCTGTTAAGCTAAATAACTACAAAAAAGTTATTACTGCCTACAATATGAATGCAGAATAGACACAAAAAGTCTACATTTTATTTGGAGACTAGAGATAAGGGGTGGGCAAGACAGTATTCCAATACAGTCTTTGCATTTATATAAATGATGACTTTGCAGATTGTAAGTGCAGATAGGTATTTGGTTTTAACTACTCATCTTTTTGCCCAAGAAAGTCCGTGTCCTTTCTGGTTTCCTCCTTGTAGGCAGAGTACTGTTTTAGTTTGTTTCCATCACTTGAAGGCATGATGGTGAATAGGGTCAATACCATAAGGAAAAAGAAGGAGCTTTACATCAACCAAGTCTGCTGCTTCTTTTTAACTGGAGTTGCCATCATGCTGCCACACAAATAAAACTTTCTCCCAGTCACAGTGTTCCAATACCAGGCAGAAGTATTAAGAAAAAACAGGAAACTTTTGAGGAGTAATTGACTACATAGCTGCATAATGCAGAAAGAACCTTAACTACATCAAGACACCTACATCCGAAAGTATTCCCTCTATGGGAACCAGCTGTGATGCTTAAAAATTCATATCCTAGCTCATGCCTCGCAAGCATACCCACATAGATAAGCCCTGAGGTTACTTTAACTGAGCCAGAATAAATTCTCTGTTTAGAAAACGGCCTAAAACCTACAAATGAAAGACCAGATTTTCAAGCATCCAGCTGCTGCTGTTGTAAAAAACGTTAGTTTTTTCCAAATCCAGCCAATGAGAATTTCAAAGGCTCACACTAACTTTGTGATCTCTCAGTGGCATCTGGACTTGAAAGATCTAAACTAATCTTAACAAATACATCTTTTTTACATGCCTATGCAATATAAAGTTATTACCTTTTTTGTAAAATGTGCGTAAGCCACGAAAGTATGAAAGTTGAACAATAATAATCATATCAGGGAAAAATAATGTTCTTTCTTTAAAAATATAAGAAATACAAATATTATTGAACACTAAACAGAAAATACTTCTTTTGTAGTGTACTGCATTTAGCCCAGATGATTACAACAATAGTTCTATCTGACATTGTAGAAGGAAACTACTTAGATCAGATCGAAATATTGGAAATAAAAATGAGGGGTTAGAAAAACATCCTGTTGCAGTTTTTTGTTTGTTTGGGGGGGGCTCGTTTGTTTGTTTAAGTTTGTTCACATTTTTGTTATCAACAGCTGCGGAAGAAAGTATCAGAAGTCTTATAGAAAAATTATTAGGACTATTTGCGCTCCAATGTTGAACAGAAGTGCAGTGCAAAAAGTCAGATACAGAAAGCTTGGTTAAAAGGCTTCAGGAAAAATTTCACTAATGAAAGGAGTAAATGTATAGTTTCAAAGAATAGTATGCCACCTTACTCAGTGAACATGCCTCTGACTTCTTCTAGAAGAGAGAATGAAGGTTGTCAAAGTCAGAACAGAGGTCAATAACCTGTGTTGTTTAAGACTGTCTAACAAGTGCCTTACGATAGCAAATGTTTTATTTCTTCCAACAAAAAATTTTTATATGACTTTTGCTACAGACGTCAAGCTGCAGCCCATGTATCAAGTAGAATCCTTGTCCAAGGCAATGTGCATGTGCTCAAGGTCACTAATGTCCTGACTAACCACACCTTTACTCCATTCATAAGCAGTTCTCTGAGTCAGAGAATCTCCAGCCTTTGGATGATAAGAAGATTTCTGTCTTGCAAATTCTTACTGCTTTAGTACAAGTAAACCCACAGGTCTTGCCTTGCACTTCCAAACCATTAGCCTTATTACATAACTTGACTTGTGATTCAATCCCTTCTTATTTGATGATTTTGCTGGATAAATGATTGGATGTTAATTATAACAATCTAACATCTCAAGTATAAAAAAAATCATACTTCTAGAGAAAGTTAAAGCTCTAATAGTATGTCACCCAGCAAATAAAAAGCAAGCATAGCACATAAATTAAAAAAGTTATTTAAGTTGTGGTTCTGGGTGTCTAATTATCCACTGTGAAACTGAAGTGCAGGACAAGAGAATTGAATTATATCAAAACAAATATGGTTTCTAGTACAATGCTAATGACCATTGTTACTTGACAGCATATTCTAACAGCACCATACACTTTGCACTTCATGCTAATGAAGCAGTGTTTATAGCCAATGTTCTGTTGAAGCATTCTTGTTAAGTGCTATGTCTAAATATAAAATTTTCATTGAACAAAAGGGAATTTATTGAGGCTAGCTATTTTTCCTGAAGTTGGCATCAAAGCAAACTAGTCTAATATAATGTAGTTCTGTCTAATCTAGGGCAAATGATAAATTATTCATATTCTAAGTGGTATGGAGATGTTCTAGTTTTGGGGGGGTTTTTTAACTAAAATTTGGGAAACAAAAGAAGTCTACTAGTTAGGTTGATGATAAACAGTGTGCTCTTCAGTACTTTACTTCTGAAAAGAAAACTGATATTCACAGATATTCACAGAATATTCTGAGTTGGAAAGTACCCATAAAGATCAAGACCATTCCTAAGGGAATGGCCCATATGTGGATTGAATCCATGACCTTGGCATTATTACCACCATTCTCTAACCAAATGAACCAACCCATAATTGGCTAGTTCTGCATAAACTTTCATCTTTCATAACAAAAGTCAGAAAAAGGGTCTCAGTAGAAAGAATTGCAGAATATTGTATCATTATTATTTCAAATCTTTCTAGTGCTGGTAGCAGCAAAGCAAAAAATGGAAATATATTAGGAGTGTTTATATAATCTGGAATAACACGTTCCAGGTGGTTTTATCATTTGCTGGTTTATGATTACAGATTAGCACTACATAGATGTAAGAAAATGGTCCTGAACTAATCTCAAACCAAAAGTTTCTGCCTTTCTAAATTACAGCAGTTCACCCTAAGCCAATCTTCAGAAACTAATTAGTTGTATTGGGAAAACATTTTCTTTTTTTCACAGTCACATAAACTGACAGGGAATACACTCTTCCTTATTAAAAATATGATTCTCCCTTATGATATTTACTGCCACATAATGATAGGATTGAAAGGAAATTTAAAGATCATCTAACCTATCTCTTTACATAAGGCAAACTCAGCAGTATTGATTTAATTCCTGACTGATGTTCATCCAGGTTACAGTTACAGAAACTCCATGTCATCCTCAGACCATATATTTGAGTCCTTTATTATCTGCCACTAGGGAAGCTGTCTTAATGCACAATTTAAATCTCTGTCTCTTTTTTCTATAGCTGATGAATTTTACCTTGTCCTTCACATGAATAGAAGACAGATAATTTCTTTGCTGTTTGAGGCAATTCTTCTGTTAGTCAGTCAAGTGTCTATGTTTCCACTGTTCTTCAGATGGAAAGCAAAATGTTCAGGTTTTCTTTCTGGGTAATATTTACTGTACTTCTGAAAATTATTATTATCCCTTATGAGGTCTTTCATTTGGTTCATAACTTCTTTGGAGAACACCACCTAAAAGAGAATGCTTTTTGGCACACAGCAGTTTACTAATTCTTCTGCTTCTTCAGGAATTATTGGGCTCTCAGGAATTTTTCTTTAGAAAAGGAAAAATTCAGTGGCAAATTGCAGACAAAACATCTCATTCCAGATGAAAGTAAACAACTGTATTCTTAAGAATGATGTTACTTAAATATACTGCATCCTGGTTTCATAGAAAAATAGAGAAAATTCCATATGATTTCAATGCCTTACAGTCTTCTGCCTAAAATTTTATTTAAAGTGTCAATGGCTGGTATGGAGGGATTGGGAAAATGTAGAGGATTCCACTGTCCCATTTTATATAAAAATGCTAGTGGAAGTGCCAAATGTTTTCAGTAGTCTANGGGAAAATGGCTGTCAAGGAGATAATTTCTCACAGACAAACACTATCTAATGCTAACAATTATAATACTTGTGTAAAAGTCAGATACTTATTGAAATTTAGCCATAAAAACCAACCCATATATCTATGAGAAAATGTTCTTTCACATTTTGGTAGGATACGGAACAGTTTAGTTCCATGTATTGCTTTAAGCACTTGCCTGTACAAGTCTAGCTTTTGCAGTCATTAAGGATACAACTAGACACCAAAATGGGCATAACTGTGTTTTCTGAATGAGAAGCACTGTGTATGTTAACTTAGTTAAATTTACTGTCTGATGTGCTTGCAAGGGAAGAGGGAAAGACAGAAATAACACACTAGTTGATGACTACACTTATCCACCCAAGTAGAAATTGAAGGAGCCATTGAATTAATTTAAGTTCACATGTGCAGTGCTCAACTCATTTGCCTAAGCAAACAAAACAAGTGACTGTCCTTGGCATCATTGCAAAGGACTGTCACTTCAGAAGTATTCTGAACTCTTCTCCTATATTCGTTTAAGATGTCAAGAAAAAAAAAAAAAAAGGATAAATTACAAAGTCTGTGCGATGTCTTAGACAAAATCCAAAGAAATAATTCTTTCATTGCCAGGCATACTTTTGGTCAATATAACCTTCAGGAGTTCAAATATTAGCTGCATAGGCATGTTGGAACGAGCCCACAGAATAACTTTATTTAACTTATGGCTCTCTTCACTCCTACTGTTTTCTACTAATCACAGTAATTATTCTGCTAAACAATAGTACAGTAAGGTGTTAGCTTTAGCTGTCAAATGCACCTCTGAGAAATTGTTAAACCCCACTGCTCATGTACTCTTCGTGGAATAGTTCAGTGAAGGTTCAGCAAACAGTGGTTTAATTAAACAAACTCTTCTACTGCAACATGGTATAAATGAGCTTGTTCAAATTTTGTATTTCTCTCCCTCTTTTGTAAAACAGTTTCTTAGCTTTATTAGTAAAATCAAATGCATTTCAAAATCACGGTAATCATTGTACTATTTTTTTACTGACTAATTTTATTCTAACTTAAGTTTTAAATAAATCTCAAGTGTAAATCTTACAAAACTAAGTGTACTTTTTTATGAACTATAATCCCGCTAATGTCACTGAAAGCCAAATCACGTCAAGAGACTTTTATACATTTAAAAGAATGACAGAATTAGAATGCATTAGACATCTGAATTAGGGTGAATACCATGGCAAAAGTTAACAAGAGAGCAGAAGAGCAAGAGTACAGTGAAATGAAAAAAAGGGAGAACTCAAGCACAAAAACCTGACAACACTCTTTATGTTCTGAGAAATAGAAAGCTGAGCTTTTGGAAGATGGTATTCTTCTGATAGCTGTGGAGGAAGCTTCCAGCAGCTTCTTGAAGAAGCCTACTCTATAACGCCCTCCCAACCACCGCTACCAAAACCTGGCCACAGAAAACCTGATACACCAGCCTAGAACAGGTCCTCAGAGGCAGACTGCAAGGTAAATGGAATTATAGCTAAGAAGATCTTAAAAGCTTACCGTGTTGTGCCTTTACATGTGCATTTCTTAATGGAATATAGCCAATTAAATTTTATTGTCTCATAAACCTCCAAGCCTATCTCCTTTTTATGAGTTTCTTATACTGCTTTCATAGCTCTTGCAAGTAATTCGTAGTGATCCATGACAAGGAAATTCAAACCGTACATTGCCTTAGGTAACTAAGTAATTACACAATTATTGATTAATCAGCTAATTATACTATGAAAAAAATATTTCTTTTATTTATAAGAGATTTAGCCCAACTGTGTCTGGATTCACCAGACACTGTGTCTGGATTCATCTGAGGATGAATGGAGGTTATAAGGTATGTTTTAGTTTTCCTTCCAATACAAATGCCAACCTGTGAGTAAATATTTGGTGCTAGGAACATTTACCCTTATAAAGCTGTCTTTATGTCCATTAATTCATAAGAAAAACAGTTATTGTTTATTTACCTTCTTCCATATTATTTTTTTTTGTTTTTCATGGAGCTTTATCTTGGAAAGACCAGTCAGCTGATTTCTGTTCAGTATTGTTCTTCATCTTAACTTTATATTATGACTTAATGCAAAACTGAGCAGTATTATCTAAACGCAAAATCTAGCCCGTCATTATTTATCTCCTGAGATCTCCAAGAAGTTTCTAATATGTAGGTATTTGGGGTTATCTGCATTTATTCAAGTTACTTTAAGTACTTTTCCAAGAAATTGTCTAAGGGGCTTCCTTCGCTGGTATTATCCTAGGGTAGACATAGTGTAGGGTAGAGAGTGATGGCTCATCTGCCCATGGGGAGACATGGATAATTGCACTAAAGGTAATAATAGACTGTCTCACCACCACACAGCCATATTTCCACAACCTGAGCTATTGTTTAATTTATTTATTCCAGATAACAAAAAAATCTCAGTCAAGTATGTGACATTTCACCTGATCTGTACATAGCTCTTTATGTAACCCAAAGCCTAGGACTATTCGTTGACACTCAGCAGCATTGCTAAGGCAATTAACCATCTAAATAGATGGAAGTGTAGCAAAACTTTTAATGAGTCTGAATAAAGGTCAAATTTGCAGTATGCTTGAGATAACATTTTCATTCATTTCAGAAAGATAACTTAGGAGCTGTAATTACTTCTTTTCAAAAATCTCATTTTATGTTTCATAAAATGCTGGGGGTTGAAAATTGTTTGCTTGGTAGAGATTAGCAGAATCATAATTTTCATCTGCTCTTTATTATTCAAGAGATTAACTATCAAACAGCTATGTAAAAAGCAAAAATATAGTGCTTATAATTCTGAGAAAGTAACCACTGCAAGTCATAGGTATTACTAGATAACCCTACCAGATTTTTACAGGTGAGTGTCTCAGTTTGAAACAATTTGGAGGGGCAAAGACCTGAAACAGAAATCTCCTCCCTCAGATTCAAAACCCCTGGTTTTCTCCAATACAGAGAGAGAGAGAAAATATACGTGGATATAAGTGAAAAAATAGCTCTTTACCAAGAAGAAATGCTAATAACAATACTGATAAAACTGGGCTAAATGAACCAAAGGGTAGGAGCTTCCCAAGCCCTGCCCACCAGACCAAATTGGGACAGCAGCTGGCCTCCTCCACCTGGAAAAAAACCCACAAGGCCACAGGACAGAGACAAGGTGGCCACCCTTTCGTGTTGTTCACACCCCCCACAACAAAAAAACCTGGCAGGAACAGTTGGAGAGTCAGCACTGGCAGGAAACAGTGGATAGCAGATAGGGATTCAATATCAACAGACACTTGAGTGGTGCTGTGGTGCTGGTACAGGCAGATGGAGCAGGGCTGTGAACCCTCCAAGTGACTGGAGGGACATGCAAGACACTAATTAGATCCAGGAATGACATTTGGTTATTTCAATTTTGACATTCATTGATCAAAGTATTGGTCATGGCCCTGAGCCATGAAGGTGGTGGTAGAAGTCTCAGGTGGTGAGGGAAGGTTTACACTAGTGCTCATCAAAATATGTTCTTTATTCATTAACAGTTGCAAATTTTTATAGACTAGCTCATCTTTTTAGCTCTCTTTTCAGGACCAAATTCATTTTATTATATGTGCTGGAAGAAATGCATTTCACAGCACAATAAATAACACAGAAGAAAATGTTCTTCCTGGATCTCTCTCTTTCATGAGCAATCAACCTGTTTATGACCATTGTCCACAAAGTCTCACCACTGAGCAAGATGTCTTGAATCCAGATTTTGTTGGCAGTGTGGGTGTATACATAGCATCTCTGATCACTTAAGTTATGTGGGGTTAGGACTGATCTGTAACCTAAAAGGCTTGCTGTTCTTTGCGGTAATTTTGATGGGAAGCCAGACTATTTTCGTGTGACCAGGTGACAGATATGAAAACCTTGGCTAACCATCAGTTCACATGCAAATTAGAAGTCTCAGCTGTTGCAAAAGATCAGGCCTTGTTTTAAGTTTGCATCTTGGTTTTCTTAAGTTCTTACAAGGTTTCTAAGAAGACAATGCTGATGCAAACAAGGAGCAGAAAACCAACAATCTCAGTGTCCGTACATACAAATGTACTTAGATAACAGAAGCAATAGAGTCTTACCATCTGGATCAACAGAGAATTTCTCACATTGCCAAAGGGTAAAACAGATTATGAAGATGCTATAGCAGGATGCTCTGCCTTGGAATGTGGTCAAGCAACTCTAACTGCCCTATTTGCAAACCTATCAGTGGTGGTATAGGGAGGTTGAGTGGACTTTCCACAAGACGGTGAGGAGATAGGGTCATTTAAGGATTACTCTTTTTATTCAAGCGACTTTTGGTAGCTGGGAGACTTAAGCTTGGATTTCTTTCCCTCTCCAGCCTTGCAGAGCAGTTAACTCCCTGAAAAGATAACTTTTTCACAGATAACTTTGGAGTCCCTGCAACAATGGGTGAATTGAGCTCTTAAGAAGGCTTAGAGAGGGAAAAGTTTTTGCATTCTTTCATGTCCAGCATACAGGTATACATGCCTTTAAGCCAGTGTTCTCACCTTCAAAAAAAAAATTTCTCCTAAGTCCTTCCACTGCCTGGCATTTTGAGGGTACCTGCATTATCTTCCTTTACAGGTGGACTGAGAGAGGGTACATCTTGCTGGTTTTGGTGTTGAATTATGCCAA
>WEIV01006693.1:4871-17834 GCA_013390005.1 Calyptomena viridis
AAGAGTAATAATACCAATTTTTTTTTCAGTTTCTTCAACTGTGCATTGTTATCACCGATATATTTTTTAAACCCATTCATTTCAAAGCTGAATAATGGTCATATCACCATTAATACACAATACAGATAATCATATACATATACACTGACAAGAAAATGAACAGAAGGGTCTCTTACCGGCTACAATATTAGAAATTTGGTGTAAAATCAAAAACTAAATGCAGAAATAGGATTACTTTATGTGAGAGGGCCATTATTATGGATAAATGCAAAAGAAACTGTTCCAAACAAATACAAAACAAGTTAAGCATGTGTAAAATTATATATTAAGAAACTATTCTTTCTTTCCAATGGCACACTGAAAAATTACATAAAATAATCCCAGTCAGGTAGATCTTTTTTGGGGCCTTCTGGACCATTTTCTGACAGGACTATTTTGATAACTAACTGAGCCATTATACAGGATGCAGAAGTCAGTGGCAGAATTAAGAACTGTCTTTCCTGGAAAATGCAAGTTGTATTTCCAGCCCATAGTACAGCCACATCAACTCTGCAGCCTATTCTGAAATGCTGTTGCCTTTTAGTGTTTTTAGATGGTTTTCAGATGCTTTATTTTCCTTCCTAAAGCATGAAATAACTTTCTGATGTTAAGTCCCAGTATCTAGCACAAAAGAACTTTTCTGCATCCTCCAGACATACTTTCTGATGTCTGCATTGAGTTTTCTTTTAAATGCATTTATGACACACAACCTTTTGTTGTTTTTTTTTGCTATAAAATATCGATACTACAGGAACACTTGACTTTCAGAATTAATATTAAATATTCCTTAAATATCTGGGTCCTTTCTGGCTGACAGGTTCAGCAGGTCTTTTCACCCTGCCATAGCCTAAAACAAATGTTACAGTTCTCAAAAGACACACTACAGCCCTCAAACCACAAGCACATTCTTAATTGCAACACTTGCTATAAGAACCAGCAAACCTCAGACTCCTTTGTCCAGAAATGAGATATTTATGTTCACATAATAACCAATGTAAAAATGTCATAGAGTAAAAGCTAGCTTTTTTTTTAGACATTTAAATAAAGACCATGAAGAGAGAATTGCAAAATTTTCAGGCAGCTTCATGTGGTTGATCACAGCCAAATCATCACTGCTTGGGCCTCATGGAACTTCTTCTCCCACTGTCACAGTGAATTGTAACATGATAATCAGTAAATAAATAAAGAAACAAATAAAATCATTTACAACTCAACTATAAAATTTCCAGTTTACTTATCTTGCAGTTCACCTGCTAAAGACATTGTGGTTAGAAATGAACCTGCTACCTGGCTCTGATTGCTCTGTGAGAGAGGCATCTCAATGCTAAGGTGAGCAAAGTGCACGACATGAGGGGGAGGAAGCAAAGGGTTACTTCGAGAGAAACACTATGTACATTTTTATATAAGTAGTCAACATTCACAGATTACTGCTGTAAGAGTTGTGTGAAATATTGCAGCTGAATTTTAAAGGATACTAATTAATTCTGAAAGCTGAAAATCCATCTTGGTGAAATATAATGTCACTTCTTGTAAACTTTATTTGAAGAAAACACTGTGTTTATTTAGGGGAATTTCTCTCTGCATGAAGTTCTGTTAAAGAATTTAGCTGCACTTACATGATTTAATTTTTAGACTGATCACCTTACAGCCACATCAGCCACAAGGAATTATTTTGATTTTCATTTGGTGTATGAAGAAATAAACACCAACATCCTCAGCAAAAGTATCATGATATTTTTTCAATGAAGCCAATACTCAAAGTGAGAGCAAACAAAAACTATTTTTCACTCTTACTAAGTGCAGAACTATGGTACAACTGAAATAGGACTTGCACCAAATCTTGATAATACAACATGTACAAAATAGTACTGATATAACAGAGTCTGAGTGATACATTTTAGAAGCTTTTTGCTATCTTTTTTTAGTATCTGGGAAAGCCATTGTTTTCTAAAATCCTCAGAGAACTTGATGTAGTAATGCTGCTAGCATTCTAAAGCTAAAAAGGCACTTTATGATGTTGGTTTTGGCTAATTCTTCAATAAAATCCTTCTAAGAAAGATCATAACAGCTTGCTACAACTCCAGGCAACTACTCCACTCTGATGAGACACTACCTGGAATGCTGTGTCCAACCTAAGAAGCATGTGGACCTGCTGGAGTGAGTCCAGAGAGGCCACGCAGACAATTATAGGGTGGGAACATCTCTTCTATGAAGACAGACTGAGAGAGCTGGGGTTGTTCAGCCTGGAGAAAAGAAGGCTGAAAAGAAGGGGAGACCTTAGAGCAGCCTTCAAGGGCTACCTAAGGGGGCTTACAAGAAAACTGGAGAGGGACTTTTTACAAAAGCCTGAAGGAATAGGACACAGGGGAATAGCTTTACACTGAAAGAGAGCAGGTTTAGACTAGATATTAGGAAGAAAGTCTTTATTGTCAGGACGGTGGCATACTGAGAGGTTGTGGATGCCTCATGCCTGGAAGGGTTCAAGGCCAGGCTGGATGGGGCTTTGAGCAACCTGGTCTAGTGGAAGGTGTCCCTGTCCATGGCAGGGGGGTTAGCACTAGATGATCTTTAACGTCCCTTCCAACCCAAACCATTCTGTGATTCTATCATTTTTGCCAAGAGTCTTTCTTCTGGGTTTTTCAACACATACTAGAAGTATGAATTCAGAAGAAATCCTGTTTGTAATGGCAGTCTATCCTCTCACCCATCAAGAAGAAATGCTGGATTGTGCATGAGTATCAGACTGTAACAATAAGCTAAACCCTATATTCTCAGGAATATGAGAATTGCTCAACTATTTTTGTGTTTCTAGATTTTAGCAATGCAAAAAAATTTGGGCCTAGGGCAAAAGGATACACATTGACATGAAACATATATTATGTTAAAACACCACATCTTTCCCAAATATACACTGTTTGATGGAGAAAATTTTTGGGAGTGATTTTGATTTCAACATCAAAGTGAAAGAAGATCATAGTAAAGACTATTAAATCCCTTAGTTACATTAATCATATATTCTGCTTGTGAAATTAAGAAATGTGTACAGAACTACATTTTGCAGATATTTTATAACCATTTACCTTCACAGAGTTTCTGTTTTATAACTTCTTTAATTCTTGATATTGCAATATAGTCTTCAACATAAAAAACGTAAGTTGATGAAGGTTTGTTGGCAATAGATTTAAGTTCATCCTCCTCTATTTCTGAGCCAACACCAATAGCAAACAAAGTGATTTGATTTTTCCTTGCTTCTGCTGCTACATCTTTGACTTCATCTTGGGACTTTCCATCAGTGAGAACAACTGCTATTTTTGTTAAAAATCTTGAAGATTTCGCAAAAAGATGGTCAAAGGCAAACTGAATAGCTCTTCCTGTTCTTGTATTTCCTCCCAGATAGTGTATGGACTCCATTTCCCAGATGAGGTTCTCAGCGGATTCATGAGTTCCAAGGGGAATTTCAAGTACAGGGTAATCGCTGTACTGGACAACTCCAACTTGAATAAATTTTGGCCCTATGTCAAAATTTCTTGTAATATTGACAAGCCAACTTTTGATTATTTCAAAGTTTTCTGGGCCAACACTGTAAGAGCCATCTAAGATAAAAACTAAATCCGCGGGAGCAGTTCTGCAACCTAAAAAAATAACAAAAAATCAAATTAATATTTTAATGAATGCTTTCACTTCCTTCTTCCACAGTAAATGCTTTTACTATTAATTACTGTTTGCACTAGGATCTATATTGGCAAATACATTCCATTTGAAAGAAAACCAGAATTTATCAGGAAAAACAAGATTGCTTGTGTAAGCCACACAGATTGAACCTGGTATCTGAAAGCCACACCATTTTCTATTTTTTATGTTATCACCAGAAATAATTACGAAAAATTCTGGAATTCAGTTCCTTAGCTGGCAATTGCATTTCATGCAATAAGCAGAGAGGAATACATACTGGTTTTTTTCATATTTGATCTCCAGAGATGATAAACATAAAAACTCATTTTCGTTAGCAAACTGATCACACTATAGAGGAAAGCTATAGTCTGAATACTCCAGAATTCAGCAGTACTAGCCAATTCTTTTACAAATACATTTTAATTGATCTGACACTGCTACATGGCACTTACAGAACCAGTTATTAAAAAATCCCGAGTCTCAATTGAATGCTGCTGGTAGCATATTCTGATTTTAATAGAACAAAAACGTTCAGTGAAAGAGCTCAACCTCCAGAATATAAAATCAATTAAGATCAGTGTTTAACAATTAAAATGTAACTGCATGATGACTTAGGCATGGATTCAGCTCCCCTAGCTGTAGTCATTTATAAATGGAGTTTTTAGACTAAATTACCAACTAAAAGCCTATCCATCCTACATGCTCATCCTCAGATGGAGGGAATAACTCTAAAGGAGAGAATCACCTTCCATTGACTGTGAAAGAAGTTTCGATAACCGACAGATAAAGTGCCAAGGAGATGGCCAAAATCAGAAGAAATTATTTTGATCTCATGGCACGTGAGATCATGGGGGCCATTTTGTGAAAGGCTGCAGCTTTATGACAGGAAGGAGGGCTTTGCCTTGTCCTGACATCTGCCTGCAGGCACTTCTGATCAGGACATGATTTCACCTTTCCTGAAAGAAAGGGACCAGAGTCTGCCAGAGAGATGATTTTGCAATGCAGGTGGTGGTGAAGAGAAAAGATTGGGAGAAGGAGCAAGTGTTGAGCAGAGTGTGGCACTCTATGGTGTGATTATCCAGAGATATGCATCACAGAGTCATTTTAGTTGGAAGGGACTCAACGTGACTGAACTCTGCTGAAATCAGAGTATCCATTTTGATGGATACTCTTAGATCAAGCAGACTGGAAATCTTTCTAGAGACCAATAGGAATTTTATGGAATTTATTGCAAAATACTGAAAATTGCTGGATTGAGAGAAAACTAGAGGAAAAACACTTACCCTGAAAGTATCATGGCCAGTGGAAAGTCTTCCACACTCTTTATTCAGTCACTTTGTCCTTCAAAAAGCTACCTTGAATTAATATTTTCTCTTATATAAACCAGATTTAGAGTACAAAACATGGTTTGATGGGGTTTGAGATGCTAATTTTGAAGAATATGCAAGAACATCTGTCCCAGAACTGGGGTTATCAGCCTGCTCACATAGAATCTTTACTTTTCCTTATTTAGTTTCTCACATAACATTAAGCTATTCAGAACATGACTGCTAAAGAAATGAAAACACAAATACTCAAGACACAATTTTAAATCAAGACTGAAGCTTTACAGTCCCATCTGCCACCTAGGGCATTTCCAAGACACAAAAAAGAAATAAAGATATTCCCTTCCTAAAGGAGATATAAGTATTTAAGTTATTTATCATATATTATAGCATTTTCATAAGGAAAAATATATTGGAAGAAAATCACCATCAATAGAAGTGTATATGTGGACATTAAAATGGATATCAAAAATTCGAGGCATGCTTTGATGTTGCCCTTATCTGAAATGCAAAAACTAAGAATTAAGACCTACTTGCTCTTGTTTCCCCATCTTCAGCTGTGATGTAGTCTTGAAGTAGCAGAACTAACAGCATCTGAAATAACGTTACAATCTGTGCCATGTGTATTTTATTCTCAAGGTCTTGAGATAAAACTAGATGGGGAAAAAATGAAAAAAAAGTACAGTGTTATTGTATTACAAAACAAATCCAAGCTTGTGCAGTTTAAAAACTGTGCATGAAGAATAACTTTGAATCGAATCCGCAAGCCCAGATGTGGCCAACCTGCAACGAACCATTGACCTAGAAAGTGTCAGTCAGGCATGTAAGCTCAAAATTGAGATTCTAAACTCAACAACACTCACCAGCCTTTCTGTGGAAGCTCAGTTTTCACCAAGCCACATTTAAACACTTATCCTGCTAGGCACATTCCCGCACTAGGATATGTTCCCAGTTACACTTGTCCAAATACTATCCCACTCTGTAGCCATTATCAAAAGACTTGACAGCCTGATCCAATATAGGGCAAGTGTTTATATATGGGGTACTGGTGGGGAGGTGTTATTTCACCTCAACCCACACAGCTGGCTAATTCAAGGACTCTGGTACAATTCCCTCTTCCCCAGCCCAGGGCTGAGACTGTCACAAGGAGTCAGGATCCCGCAGCCCTTTCCCAGCAGAGCCAAGCCCCACAGACTGTGTACATTACATAAACGAAATACATCTTCAACTTCTGACTTTTTCCTCTGTTTATGTGTCCTTTGTTATCGTGTTTTATGAACTATAACCCCCTGGGAAGCAAACATGCAATTTTGCTCTCATATTGCTGTTATAAATATTATTTGACAATTTTACTTAAATTAAGCCATGTTTATTCATTAAGTTTACTGCAAAAAAAGAAGTATCATAATGGTAAAAGATATATTTTTGAAGTATGGTATTAGAGCTCCATTAATTTTAAGATTGAAAAAAAAGTATACCACATCTCTCTCATATTCTCTCTTCTCATCCTTCAGTGTAAAACAAAATTTTCACGGTAAAAATGTCTCATTGCCCTTCAGTGTCATTAATGTAAATATGTTACATCTAGCTAGAAGAGGAATATTTAGTCTTCTAACTAGATGTAAAAAGGCTTTGTTATATCAGTCATATTAGTCTTAATCTCACTCTTCCTTTATCACTAACATTCTTCCCATTTCTTTCAGCCCACTTCCTAGAATTGAAATGCTTTTTTCATATAAAGCCAAGACTTTCTTCTTCTAGTCATAAACCTTTACTTATGCCCACAACAAAAGGATCTACACATCCACATAAAAGGTCAAATGTTAATTAAAATATTTATTACACAACAAAGTTAAAGTTAATCTGTTGGGTGGGGGGAGTGGAGAGAAGGGGAGGAGGGATAAAAGCTGTGTGTATTTGTCCTTTTTACATTGCTGATCTTCACTTTTGAAGGGTAGACAAGGTGCCCACTGCATGACCAGTAATAAGTTATTGTCAGATGTTCTGAAGCCTCTGTAGTGCTGGAAAATACTATTCTCCAAAAATACACCAAAACACAAATCAGCATGCCTATTGCATGCGCTTCTTAGGAGAGAAGTAGATAAATGGAAATAAGAAAACATTTTCTTTCCCAAGACTAGTTAAGGGAGTAAACTGAAGAGAAAGCCACTTAATCACTATAACATACTGAGAAGCCATCAAGCAGCAAGTTGGTGGTTCGTTGTTTTTGCAACAAAATTCTACAGCACTTAAACGTAACCCTTTCTCTCTAAAGATGTATCTACCTGACATGATGTTTTTAGGAAAATGGTATGAGAAAAAAATGATTACATAGTTCTGGAACCAAGATAATTACAAGTAGAGAGGTTAATTTATCGTAGATACATTATCCGTGTTTACCAAACAGAAGATGTGCCACAAAATCAGTAAGTTGATTTACTCAGACATTTCATTCAGCTGCTTTGCTTCTTCCACTGTTCATAAAGCACTCGTTCCATTAGGACAAAAAAAAAAATCTTCACAAACAAGCTCAAAAATCCATAAATGTCAATTCCCAGGAAATGCTACTCCTGCCTAATATATCCCCCAAAATTAATAATGCAAAAACATGGTTATTCTGCTATTAAATCTCTCCTTCAGGTTATAAGTAATTGCAAGATAACCCCTTTATTTCTTTATTATACTTTATTCATATTACTTTCCATCAAAATGGGTGAGAAACCACTTTGAGGTCTATGGAACAGGACATAAGGTGCACTGTTCCAATGCTGCTACACAAATAGTAGGATATCACCTTCATTCAAACAGTTTAAGTGGCAGTTAATCAATTTACATTGATTATTTCTGACTTGATCGTTTGCACGAATGATTATTTTAAAATCCCTTTCTGCCTTTTCTATGGCAAGTATTTACTGAAGGGTAAAACACATCTCTTATGAGGCCAAATTGAGCAATACCAAAGAAAAACATAAGAAATTAAATCTATGTGGGAATTTGAAGAGCAGGTAACTGAAGGGCACCTGCACGTTTTTGGAATATCAGAAAAATGTCAGGCTATAACTGAAAAAACCAAGATAGACTACTGTATAGAGAGCTGATATACATACAAAAAAAGCACAATACTGACCCTAACAAACTATAAAATCCTATTGATTCCTCCCACCAACAACCCAAAAGAAAAAAATATTATAAGGAAAAGTTTTGAAAAAGAAGATTGAGCAAAGTATCACAACAGTACATTAACTAATTTTTGCTATTTGTCACCTCTGTGATTGTATGATTGTGTAATATCCACAGAATTCACATAAAAGGAAAATAAAAACCAAGCAATTTAGTGATTTCACTGCCATCAGTCTTCACTAAAAAGAGTACAAGGAAGCACAGTTACCATTAATACTGCAACTTTTTTTTTTTTATTAAAACAGCATACTAAATTTAAAAAATTGCTTTAACAACACACTGTCTGCAACACAGGACTTGTACATGCTCTGTGTCATAAGCACAGACATTTCAGGTCAGGCGGGGACATTCAGATCCTGCTCTCTGGCACCGCTCTCCTTTCACCAACCCTGCAGAAACCATTAATGTCTTCCTTAAACTGCACCGGCCCCTTTCATCTCTGCTCATCTTTCAGCAAACACTTACCTACTGGTACCTTCAGAAACGAGCCTCCCAGATCCATGGGAATGATAGAAGCTACAGAAAAGGGGCAGATGCTCAGAGCTGGCTGGGTGGGTAGGGGACAACAGAAGGTCACAAGGAAGCCCTTTGCCTCTGAGGAAGGAATGCTCCACAGAAACACTAATATTTCACCATGGGAGAGGTACATGTGAAAGCAGCATTTACTGACTGTCCTGGAGTACAGAGAGCATCACGAATGCTACAGCAGCCATGTCTTTGATGTTGAAAGACATTAAAACAATGAAATCATCATATCACAGCAAGATTTCTTTTGATGAAGACCATGCTCCAACTTACATTTCTTAAAAAGAATCAGTAAAATAATTAGCAAAACAAGCTTATCTGATTGGCAGAACCAAATTATATTCCCTCAACAGATCATTTTTTCCATTTATTTATGAGAATTCTTCTGTATTTTATTTACAGCAAAGCCTGTACTTGAGAACTTTGTTCTAAGTCAAATAACTATTTAGTAGTCCAAAATGGACTTACTATTAGAAACCAAAATTAAAAGGATAAACCCCAAACCTAAGCAATCAGCCAATGAGGATTCCAGGAGCTACCCAATGTCCAATTTACTTGGAAGAAAATAACAATATAGCACTGCACTTTTAACAGTCAAAAGAGATGCCAAACAAACAGCTCCAGAGACCAAACTTCTGTTTCTTGTCAACACAGTAATAATTGAAGAGGCAGCAGAAGTGTACCTGATGTTATCTACAGAACTTACTTGCCCAAGTGTCTTATTTCCACCATGGAGAGACCACCACTAATATCAGCCCAGGACCTCTCTACTGATATTGCCAAAAACCAAATTCCATCACTGCTGATCATGTCCCTACTATCTCCACTTTTTTAAGCGAAATAGAGAACACTGTTTTCTCTGTGGTGGTCAATGGAAGTGCTCACTGCCTTATTCTCTCTCTACCTATGAGAGCTCTGCTGGGTGCTATAAGAAATCTCGATCCTTGTGCCAAGCTTTTGCTGCTGAAGCTATAATAGCTGGGTCAGATTGTGCAGGGAAGCCATTTCCTCCTTCTTTCCTCCACATCTGCAATCAGTAGCCACAACTCGATCCTTATGAGTCACTTCCAACTTGAGATATTCTATGATTCTATGATACTATGCTAAGATACCTGAAACATAAAAACAAAGACAAAGCAAAACAAAACAAAAACACACACACACACAACCCAAAGCCACAACCCAATCCAGGAATTAATATTTTAAATAAAACTTTTACACCCTGTCTTTTTCCAAATTATCCCTATTGATTAGTTTGTGATCTTACCAAATGTAACCAGGAAAATACATCAAACTGCTTTGCCACCTCTCAGTTATACGAAACCACTTTTAATATATGGAAGCTCATGGAGGAGAAATTCATACGGGGTTACTAAATAAACACACAGATGTTGCATCCAGCTCAAGCAAAGCATTGCAGACTGAGAGAGTATTAGTGGAGAAAAAGCATATGTGTTACTGTATTTCTCAAGGCATCCCCAGCCATCCATAGCTGTTTAATTTTTCCACCTTAAGTGGAAGTGCACTACACCCAGAGGCTTTGTAACTTTGGTGATGCATACGATGGCAGGAGAAAGCTTTTGGCTATCTCTCAACCCCACAAAATCATTTCAATTAAAGCCACAAGATTCTATGAGACATTAACTGAGAGAGGACACTGGGTTGGGTGGACTTCTGGTGTGACTTATTATGGCCATTCTTTTCCTCTTCACTGTATGCTTTTTATCTTGGTATTTTACATGCCACTTGGATAGCAAAAGGGATGTCCAGAGTGAGTGAAAACAGTCCCCTAAGGTAAAGTGGTAAATCTCAGACAGAGGGATACCACACAGCTTATGTAAAGGCCTCTGCTCTGAGCCCCTGAAATGAGAGGCTGTAGAGTACACCTGATATTTTTGAGTGATTTTCATCAAGACCCAGGCGAGTTTCTGGGCATCTCAGAGTACATGAACAGCAAAACCTCAGCAATGCTACTAAGCATTAGGCCCTGTAAGACCCTGTTCTCCACCAAAGCAGAGTCGGCAAAGTACTATTTCTGGCTTCACCAAAATCAACAGATAAAGATGGTACAGTAAAACCTGGCTGCATCAACCCATGCCCCATGAGTCCATAGTCAGAGACAGGTGACAGCCTCCCCAGTGCACATTCAGTTTTTGTCCTTTGTAGAAGGAAAACGCAGTGAAGTCTGGAAATTGGTGATATATCAACTCACCCACATGCTGTGTCATTTTACACAGCTTTAACCAACTGCACAGATCCTGCAATATATTTCTTGCCTACTTCTGGGTGCTGCAATTTTGCTGTGCAGCAGCATTTGCACCAACAGGACTAATGAACACTGCTAACTGGGAAGGAAATTGGACTCAAGTTTCCTATACGGTTTCCTATACTGAAACCAGTAGCCTCTACTCGACTTCTGAATGAATTCAAGACTGTCAGTCTGTTACAGATGGCAAAGGCATGCAATTCCCAGAACAGCTTTGCTACAAAAAAGTGCACAGAGGTTCAAACTCTATTTCCTGTATGCATCCACAGCAGGAAAATTTCACATGTAATTTAAGTTTTCAATAGGAAATGCAGGTACCTGAGCAGGTTAGGCAGTATTTCCACTTCGCATTTATGACACCTTCTATATCTCAAAGGTCAGTTTACTGACGCAGTCTTTGCATAGCCATTTTTTCAGCAACCAGATAAATATATCATTTTACTCCTCCCAGGAATACTCTCTGAGGAAAGTTTCCATTTAGAGCAATTTGAAATTTTACAGAATACAAAATTTTTGTTCTTCAGTGCAGTTTTTTTAACTCTTCAAACTGGGGAAAGGAAAGAGAGAGACATATTTCTTTTGTCTGAGAACCCTGGCTTCTCTGCTGCATGAAGATTTTTTGCAGAAGAACTACACTGAAATGAGTTGTTCCTTGCTTTACTTCTTCCCATTGCTAATTACTGCTTAAGAAAGCCAGGAATGGTATGATTTTAACCTTTCCAACATTCTGAGAAAACAACTAGACTAAAGGTTATATATATATTATCTAGCCTTCCAAACACAAATTAACACTTCTCTCATATTGCATCACTGCATAAACATCTTGTAATTCAACTAGAGATTGTTAGGTTTGGCCTAAAAAGGGACAGTTACAAACACATTAGAACAATAACGACTGAAAGGACATGTAAGAGATTCCTTGCATTTCCAAAACGTATGCAATACTACAGCAACTGTACAGCAAGAGAAAAGTAACCCTGAAAATTCTGATTAACATGAACTACATAATGTGGAAAAATTGCACCACCTTATTTTTGTATTTGGTCTCTCTAATTCAAAATTCATGGGTTTTACAAATAAAATGTTAGGGTATTTTACATCTAACTATTTATTCCTAATGTTACCTTATACTACCAGTCCTAAGCATTCAAAAAGACTGTAAGGTTATTCTAAGTCAGCTTCTTTTATCAAGTTATTAATCTGAATCTGTATTTATTTCTATTTGGATTTCTGTCCATTCTGCATTCATGTTTTCCACATATTGTTCCTCATTCATTTTTCTTGGTGGCCACAACTAATGAGGTTATTATACCTGTAGACATTTAAAAGAATAACAGCATTTCCTGAGAAGGGCGAGGCTGTGAAGACATCATTAAGGCTCCATTTGCACACACATACAAGTACATAAATGCAAGATTGAATATAAATAGATAAGATCTCCTACAGTGGTGCGTACATCAGTATCCTTCCTACCATTTCTTTCTATTTCTATGTCAAAATGAACTATTTTTGCATAATTAGCAGTATAATAACATTCATATTATCAGAAGCATTCTACAACATTAAATACATGACTACAGTTGTTATTAAGAGGGGTCAAGAAAGAAAATTATGTGTTTAAGTTATGAGTTTTCTTTGGAGTTTTTTTAATAGCACTAGTGCAACAACGATGAGAAGTAGTTGTAAAATGGTTTCATTCTGGCTAAGCAATAGCTGTAGTAAGTCTATATAAGAATACATGGCAATACAAAGTACACAGAGTAGAGTACAGTTTGATATATTTTATGTCTTAACCTTGAAATCAAGCAGAAAGCATTGCCTAGACTCACTTAAAAAGAAAAGAATAACAGGGTTTTGCTTGGGCTGTGCATCTTATTTCCCCCACCTTCACTATACTTCTTTTTACAGCAGCAGCAAGAGGTAAGAGGCACAGTTTTGTTTGCTCTCCCTCTACAA
>WEIV01006693.1:17896-53402 GCA_013390005.1 Calyptomena viridis
ATATTTATAGCTTTGAGAGATATATATAGAGATATATATATATATTCACACTGCATAAAGTATTATGCAGATTATATAAATGGGCAGAGACGATCACAGAATTTATCTTTTCAGCAGATTTTGGAAAGAAGGTTCTGTATCAACTCTATAAAGTCTTTACACCAACTTCGATGCTGTACATTGAAGAACAAAGTAAGCAGTTAATATATATTATAACCCAAGCAAAAAGACATTGTATCTACAAAAGCAAATAATCCTAAGTGAGATGGGCTGACTATTTATTTTTCATATGATTCAGTAAAGCACAAAAAACCCACAGATTCCTCTACAGCACAGATAGATTGTATTCATGCTCCAACATCTGAAGTCACAGACGACTTGTATTTTTAAATTCAGTTTATTCTGGCACTTTGCATTTTCTTGGATTTATTTCCACTTCAAGAGAATCTTGTGCCAGGAGCCAAAAATTAGTTACTACATGTTAAAGAAAAAGGAGGCTTACCACAGCACATGAGCTACTGGACCAATTCACAACTGACTGGAAAACAATATAGGATGGGCAACTTATGTAAGTAACCACAGTTGGCAGCTCAGAGTTCTGGCTGCAACAAATTAATTTGAGGTCTTCCTGGAAACCATGATTTCATCCCGTCTGTGAAAAGTCTGTGTTGTTATTTCTCTTTTTATCAAGCATCTTGAGATTCCACAGAAATTTCCCTCCTTGGATGGACCCAAGAAAAACAAACCTGCTAATCAATAAGATAAAATCTGACACTCAAACTGTACAGTTGAAATTCACCTTGCATATGACAATAGGATTCTGTGTAAGAAATGTTTCAACCCAAAGTTTGAATTTTGAGTGTGCACATGTGTAAGTACCTATGTTACCAAAGAGGAAAACAGAAAACAATTTAATACAAATTACTACCTGGTGCAATAGTTTGGGAGACCATTTTGTCTGCACTAAGGAATGTAGAGTTCAATTGGATCAGTGACAACTGTTGGTAAACAGAGGGAAAACAGTCACTGGGGCACATAATACAGTAACTAACAGTAACAGAAATTACATAAAACAGTTATATAGAATTACATATAACTATTTAGCAATGAAATCACTATAGAACTTGGCTCAAGTCTGACGGAAAGGTACAATAATCTCCAACAATGAGTGTTGATAAAAAGAGGCATAAAGGCAACATAAAAATTGAATCAATCCAAGTAAGAACTTCTAATGCAATTAAAATATTACTTTAGGATCATGCCTAGTTATCAAGATATACACAGAATTGCTCATCCATTACTGCTGTGGTCTCAAAGTTCTCAGAAAAGCAAGACAGGTGATGACTCAGAAATACTGGCAGTGCTGCCAGATTCGGCTAGGTCCTGATATGTTAGACACACATTTCTGCCAATAGCTCCTCACCCATTCTATCTTTTCCCCTTTATTTTCTTTCCATCTTTTTATTTTTGTTCTCCACTTTTAAAAAACGAAGGGTAGAGTTGGCTTAGCTAAGAAGTTAGTGTTATTTCTGGTTTATTTATGTTTCTGCAAATTACATTTACTGCTATTATAAGTTTTAATTTAAGTAGTGTCAAATGCCGGAGAGGATAATAATGACGCCATGGACCCCTGCTTTGGCCAAAGGTTTCAAAACCTTATTTGAAAGCTTAGTTTTTTGCAGTTCTTTAGCTGTCCTTTCTCTTTTTTGCCTCATTTCCAGAAACATTCAATAAAAGGCAAACCAGATTAATTTTTTTTTTCTATAGAAATCCATAGCCACAGGAAAAGCTGACTAAGCTGTCTGTTCAAGCTTCAAAATTTGATGCTGTTTTACACTGCAGAATGAATGGATGTTTATTCCATCTAACTTAGTACAACAGCCTTTGAACTAGAGTATCATGAAGTAGAATGTGCTCTAAATATTTGATTATACGTTAGCATTTTAACAACATTATATAAACTCACTGACGTCAAACCAAGAAGAATCATATAATGTAAACAGATAAAAAGGATTTTTAGATTTTCCAATTCTATGTTTTTTAAATTATGGGATTCATTTTACTTAAGTCTTATTTTCACTGAAAATCTTGACAAGTCATTCAAAGAAAGCTGTGATGGCTCAAGGGATGGAAACAGCAGAAATTTTAGAGGAATTTAGGACCTGAACTAGTGAACACTAGTTCCAGTGGTATTCAAGGGAGTTAAACCCATAAGATTTTAAATTACTTTTTGATGGAAGAAAAAAGAAATTCAGCACATTCATGCTCAAAGGGAAAACATAAACATTTGCTGTTTCAAGTATATCCAAAATTTGGTACTTTGAGAAACACTTGCAGTTCCAGTTTTAGTATGATCCCAAGCAAAAATTAAAACAATGCATGGTTTCCCCGCCCAGCTGCTTTACACCTGCAAGAAGCCTGATGATATTCCAGCAAGGATTCCTGTTTGTTTTCTTTACACTGAGATGACTCTTACAGCCCATTATATGAGGACAATTATTTTCATTACATTTATAAAGTATAACACCCCTTCCTGATCCTAACTGTTGAAGGAGAAATCAAGGATTCAATTTCAGCAATCAACAACAATTGTTTCTGGGGATTGCTGTAGTTAAATCTGATGCCCAGACCTCTGCCAGCGAGGCCTCTGTCAATCAGGCCTCACGTGGGATAAACTTAACCACTTGTTTCACTACTTCCACATATGGAGTTGTTTTGAATGTACTATATAACCTGATGCAGAGTGAAAATAAACGTCTTCGATGTGTTCTGTCGTCGGAGTCCATTAATTAACGCCACACCTAATCATATGGTTTTCAGTCCACCAAGCAACTAAGGACACAGTAGCTGCAGAGCTGAGCAACTAATGAATGGACAGACCATATCAGGAAAGTTTTGCAAAGCTCAGGGTGGGCAGAAGGCGAGGGCTGTCCTGCACTATACAACCTGTGTGTCTGGGTATTTGCTCTGAAGAAAATTTCCATGTATTTCTCTGTTTTCAGCTTTGTTTCAGACAGGTAAATAGCATTATGAAAAAATATGAAGCCAGCAGATCAAACCTCTCTCTGGGTGTTGTAAATCACTTTCTGACACAGGAAAAACACCAGTATTTTCCAATGTCCCAGGCAGGCATCTCAACAGAGACTGGTGGTGTTGGGGTTTTTTCATTTCAGCATACTTGTTATTTTAAGATCCCAGTTTAATTCCCTATTTCTACTCAACAGCCTTGTACTTGTGGTGGGGATTGACCCTGGCTGGAGGCCAGCTGCCCACCAAAGCCATGCTATCACTCCCCACTTCAACTGGAAGGGGGAAAGAAAATATAACAAAGAGCTCATGGGTTGAGATAAGGGCGAGGAGAGATCACTTACATGTAACTGTCATGAGCTAAACAGACTCAACTTGGGAAACATTAATTTAATTTATTACCAATTTAATCAGAGTAGGATCATGAGAAATAAAAGCAAATCTTACAAACACCTTCATCACACCCCTCCTTTCTTCTCAGGATCAACTTTACTCCCAAATTTTCTACTTCCTTCCTCTAGAGGCACAGGGGGATGGGGAGTGGGACATGCAGTCAGTTCATCACACATGGTCCCTGTCGCTCCTTCCTCCTTAGGGGAAAGACTCCCATCCTCTAGCATGGGGTACCATCATGGGACACAGTCCTCCACGAACTTCTCCAACATCTCCAGATGTAGGAGGTAAGACCAACGGGATTTTACTTTTTTGCTTCAGTTAATTTTTAAATACTTGGTGCAAAGTAGTCAGTTACAAAATGAGGTGCTCCTAGTGCCTGTTGTGATACAATTCAGAATCTCCAGATTCATCAGAGTTCAGTGCCTGCATTTATGCTATGGGGTACCAACATAAAGTAATGTGGTTTAAATTTACTCACCATGACGCACGAGATTCATAGTCACTTCTATAGTGTTATTAGAAAATATCTATTAGCTTTTAATTTGTGTAATTGATAAACTGTCAAAAATATAGAACAACCATTAAATAAACACGGAACAAAATAAAGAAAAAAAGGTTATATACTCAAGTTAACATATAGCAAGAAATAACTTATGTTAGACAACGTACACAAAAAGAGATCAAAATGGATGCAAGACGAAGAATTCCTAAACATATTCCCTTTTATATTATGTTCCCTGTCTGTGAAGTTTGCTTCATAGAACAAATTTTAGTGGACTTAATTATCATGAATAAAAAAAAGACCGTTTCAAAAATGTATTAAAGCTTTATTCGTATATTTCTGTCCTCTACTAAGGTAAGAGGTAAGAACACAGCATGACTGAGAGCTGTTGAAACCTCTGCACCAGAGGGCAGCCTTCTGGTGGTGAAGGGTACTCTGGAGTAACACACAGCCTTTGCCAGGCAAGTCCCGGCCGTCAGTGCTTCACAGCAGCAGTGAGTGAGTGTCAGAGAAATACTTCTCCAGTTCTTCTCAGAGATATCTAGAATAGGAAAATCCTGAAGAAGCTGTTGAGTGCACTATAGAGAATTTTGTACAGAATTTTGTACAGAGTTGTACAGAATTTAACACTAAAGGAGAGACAAATTCCTTCTCAATAATATATATTATTGTCTACAGTCTATGAATGTATACTTCTTATGAAGTATACAAAATATGTAAACTATAACATAAAAATGTAAAATAAATACAGCATTTACTAGCAAGCTGTAAAACTAGCACCTGTGAGTTTAGAAAATGCTAATTATTGTACAGACACAGTGTGACTTCTTCATCTTAAAATGACTGGATAGACTGCTGCTTCCACTCAAAAAAAAAAAATTAATAGTAATCTCAATGGATCATAAAATCTGCATCTGGACTGTAATTTGTGGCTTTAAGGCCTAAATAAACACAGCACTGTCTGTAGGAATGGGCCTCCAAACAAAACAAGTCAGGAAGTCATCAAAATAAGTAAGCATACAAATTACACTTACAACTCAAAACTTTAATAGCAGCTATTCTATTTCCAGTTACAGAATGACATGCAATGCTCAAACCTCCACCTAACATTGCTTTTCATGTAAAAGAAACAAAAATAAGTATTCCTTGAAATTCTATTCCCCCAATTTTGATAATATATATCCAAAATACAAAATTAATGAAATATTGAATCATATGGGAACGCTAACTTAATCCATTTGGGGTCATTTTACAAGTTACATTTGCCACTGCAAAAACAGCGGTATTTGCAGGTACTTTAAGACCACAATACTTACATAGGTAGTCTGTGAATTCTAGATACTCCACAAAATAAGCCAATTAATTTCATATTAATTATTTACAACTTCAGAATTACTTTGTATAAGGGTCATGTCCTTCAAAAAAATTCTCCTTGGAGGAATTCTCTGAGGTATAGTATCAACATTCAAAGATGGTGTGCATAATATCATATATTATTCTCTTACTTAAACTATAAGAAATTGATCCACTGTTTGACTAAAACAGATTTTCTCACCTCTGAGTCTTATTCCAAGATGTATGATTACATTCTCGGTTCTGATTTGGGCTACATAATTCATCACAATTCACAATCAATTTAGCTACAATTTAATCATAACAACTAGCAACTATAACATAATCCATAAGCTTTGCCTTACATTTTAGGTCTTTAAAATCAAATTCTGTCTTGTACATTTTGGTATGAACTTCTCATTGATGAACTCTATGCACATGATTATTGGTTCTCAGAGAGTATTAAAGGTGAAAAAAGATAATAAACAAACATAGCCAGTTTCCTTTTAGCCATACTGTAAAATAAACTTCCCTGACAACAAAATCAGATTTAAAATAACAACCAGTGAAAAAGGTATAAGCAAACAAAAAGCCAAAAATAACCACTTCAGGGAAAAAAGTGTCAAAATGTCTGTGTCACAAAGGTACATCATAATAATTATTAATATTTGACATGGTATCAAAATATTCTCTCCATCTCGGCCTACTAATATGCAGGAAAGGAAAGCTACCTCCTGTTTATTCAAACAAGGGAATAGGTTAATAATTTAAAGTGATTTATATATTTACTTCAGGTGTCAACAATCAGTGCTTGAGTTCTGTTTTGATATTAGTGTAACAGAGTTTTGAGGATAAAATCACCATATAACAGAATTTTCATAGCATTCTGATTTCTGAGCAAGATTTCATTGGCTGCAGCTGTCCAACTTTTCAAAGAAATCCTATATATAATTCTCCAAGAGCAGAAGACATATATTACCCAGCTCTATTTAAAAGTCAGACAGAGTGACCCATGAAACAAATCCAAAACTGTGTGGTCAACTGCTGAAGAGCAGAGAGAATCAGGTCTTTTGCTCTGTATTGGACAGCTCCAGGACAGTTTTGTTGAGTGCCTTTTACTTGCTACTGTTAGGTATCATCCAGCCATGAACTACTAATAACCTACGGCAAGTACTTAGCATAGGTAGGTACACTTCTGCATATACAGAGAAGAAATTCTTCTTTGCTAGAAACACCTCTTCTGAGGGCAGATACCTTATTTCAATCCAGATTACAGAAAAGAAAACGAGATAAAATGGAATGCCCTTACTCTTTAGGAAATAAAAATTAAGTTCTATTCTTGGTATTGCTTGACTTCCTCAAAGACAACTACGTGCTTCTGAAAATTATGTGCAGCTGTCCTCTCTTCTGAGCTCCTTAATGAAATCCTCTGTATTCTAGCTTCCCTTCCCTTTTTGGCAAAAGTTATCAATGTTCATTTCAGCCCAGTCACGAGCACACCATGTCCATGTGGGCTTCTTTGCACAGCAAATGGACTTAATCACAAGGGCATACAATTACATTCCTTTCTCCTCATTGACAATTCACCAAGGAATAACAAACATAAACCTCCATTGTCTGGGAGTATAAAAGGAATTTGCTGTTATTCCTATTCAGCAAATCTTCTTCCCCTTTCCTACCCCTTATTCTTTTCCATGATAGTAAAACAGCAAAGAATTCCTTTATTATTTAATCTTCTAGTATACTACAAGAGTATATTTTTTTGCAGATTAATATACTGCCAGCATTTAGATCCATTTCATAATCAGTGATTTCTCATGGCTTGTGTCATTCTACATAGGACCTGAAAGACTCTCAATTATATTTTTTCAGGAATAGGAAAAAATGCCTCGAGTCTCTTAATTGCCTTTACTTCCCCATTCTTCTTTTTCTCTCAACTTCCAGACAGAGCTATTCAAAAAGCAATTTAATTTCTTTGGTTAGTTTTCTTAGGCTTGTCATTTGATGCTTACTTTCTCTAAAAGTGACAGTTTCTGAAATACGAAGAGGACTTAATTTTCAGTAGCTAAGCATTTCAGTTAGGAGTTTTGTCTCTGAAAATTTCCCTTCACATATTAACACCTTTTATTACTGCATTTCCACACAGAGCTTCCTTTGCTTTAAGTTGTTATGAAGGGCTGCAATCTAGCTCCAACGTTCTTGCCTGTACTTTTTGCATCTTGTTCTACCTCGTGACTTGACAGTGAATCTCATGGTATATCTCAAAAGTTCTCTCACTTTCACTCACCCAGTCCTGTTGTCTCCTAATAGAAATGTCATAAGTAGGCAGATACCATTCCACTTGGGGAAGTGCCTTTCTTGGGGAAAGTGACATTCAGTTTTGGCTTATATTTTGTCAAGAGTGATCTACTTTACCCCTTACAGTCCTCTGCTATCAAGGGTAAGATTTTAAGAGCTGGAGACTCCCATGTCCACCTACCATAGGCAATCAAACCTCTGATAAAATGAAAGTTCAACATCATGTAACTTTCCCCTGGGTTTTTGTTTTGGGCATAAAGTCTAATCTCAGAGCTACTTCCCACAGAGTGCTTTTTCATTTTGAAACATTTCCCACCATTAAAAAATAAATGAATTTGCAGTGCTAACAGTTCTGCATGGTCCACTCCCACTTCCACTTTCACCTTCACTCTTCCATCTTCAAGTCATGTTCTGCATAATTCACCCACCCTTTAAGTCATTGCACAAATGTTTCTGCCTCCTCTTCCCACATGGAACACTGCAGCTATGCTTAACAGTGTTTATTTTCTCCTCTGCCTTTTTATTTAACTGGGAGTATTATTCCATCTTCTCTATGTGCAACAACGAAAGGGGAAACAGTAGAAAACCAGGGTCAGATCCCAAGTGCGTGTAAGGAGGTCAATCTGGTCAAGGAGAGATGCAATTGAAGAGATAGTTATTTAAAAAGCCTTCCTTAGATCTCTGTCTAATGGAGACTGTCTGGGCCACAGCTCCATGAGAGACACTCAGGAGATGAGAGGTGCTTGAAAGACTAAGAAAAAGAAATTACTGCATTTGGGGACACTGAAGGCAGTATGTAATTTTTGTAAAGTAATACATAAAAAATGTAAAAGTAGTAACTTTTGTAATTGCACCTATAATTTGAACTTTTCAGTGTCTGATATTGGGAAAAGAATTACATACCTCTTCATACATCTTCTCACAAACATGTACATTACACTGACAGTCTAGAAAGTTCATCATGGGAACACGTGGTCCTTCCCTGGCAGATCTCCTGTTAGTTTGACAAAAGTTCACACAATTCTGCACACTTTAGTGAAGCCAGGGTTATACCACAAGATTTTAAATTGAGTTCAACAACCTGCTATTTTAATAAATTGTATTGTTGATACAACTATGCTTGCCCTCTCCACATATAATACTGTTAGCTCTTGTGGAATTAGGGAGTACATAAAGGCATGAGAAATGGAGTTGCCTACTGAGACCAAAAGAAGCACAAGGTACTCTTGACAACAGAGACTTCCCAAGTCTTTGTTAAAGGCTGAGCCTAGACATACTCTTGCTGTTATACCAACTGCAGCACTCTTCAATTACGTGTCTTCAAATCACCCTAATTAAGCTCATTTTTATACACTGAAACAGTTTAGATGCAAAGAAAACTTTTGGAAATCATTAAGTCTACTTAATGAGAAAGTACAGATTGTTATAAAACATTTTGTAAAGAACAAGCTGGTATGCTTTAAAAATTGTTGGCTTAATTTCAAACTAGAGATCAGGGGGGTTGGGCTTTTTTGCACTTTCTTTTGATGTAGGATACGTATGAGTTCAGGCAAGTTAGAACCTGTTTTATCATCACCATGACTCTGAAGATTTACAAAAAGAAAAGGGAAAAGAACTGACAGTTTGGATAACGCAAATCAATATAGTATATTTGGTAAGTTGGACTAAATACAAAAAAAAATACAAAAAACAATTAGTTTTGAGTAGAGTAAGTGATCTTTAAAATACACAAAAACTCTCTCAGCTAATCAAATGGCAGTGTTAATGTACACTCCAACCACAGAAGTTGGTTCACTTTTCATTCTGACAACTCAATTTCTCCCTTTCAAAGGCAGTTGGGATAAAAACACTTTTGTAGCATGTTCCACAAATAAAATCTTTTTAAAATATCCTACTAGTTTTGTCACACAGCACATACACAGCTGTGGATGTGCCACATGCAGACCAACACACTTAGAGATAACCTTAACTTCCCAATTCAAACACAGAAAAACCCAATGATCACTTTTTCATTCAACATCTTTTACACCCACACACAAACCTGCACACTCGTAAGCAATTCAGTAGATTTTACCTATCCCAAAGAAGATCAGGATGCAAGAGCTATATCCCAAATCGCTGATCAGCATCTCAAATTTACACAATACTTCTGACACAGTCTCCAAGGACAGAGAAGAGCTTATGTATGACAGACTTGCCGTACATGTCACACATGACACAGGACTCCAGAAGAAGCAGATCTTGCTCTTTATGATTACTGAAGCGACGTCTTCACCACTCCTCATACCTCCCTTTATGACCTTCTCAACAGCCAGAACAAGTGACACTGAGATTCCACCCTTTTCGCAAAGCCTGGGAGAGAGTGGCAGGGGCCAAGGAAGAGGGAAACAAAAAATATTAGCTTGAGAAAAAATGGATGGCTGCAGTGACGATAAGAGGCACCTCACAATGAGACAATGAGAACTACTCTGGAAAGTGTNTGATAAGAGGCACCTCACAACATGGGACAGTGGAGGAGAGAATGAGAACTACTCTGGAAAGTGTGAGGGAATAAGAGAGACCCTGCTGCCACAAAGCTCTGCCAAACCCCCCCATCCTAAAAGTACCCTAGGCCCTCCTCATGCCTCTTGTTCCCTTGTCAGCTGTCAGAAGACTCCCACCCCTAGTCCTAGAGCCAAAGGGCCCTTGCAGCCACTTCTCAACGCCTCCTGCCCCAGAGGACCTGTGATTGATCCCAGTCCCTCTTTGTCTTCCCCTCTGCAATCTCCATAATCAGCTCATTATGCCACATCAGTATTTTTTTCTGTCATTGCTAAGAAACCTCCAGCCTCTCTTTGTTACTAGTCCAAACCAGAGCTTCAGAGCAACCTTCTAGAACTAACCACAGGAGAGGGAAAAATCTTGGAATACAAAAATCTGCATTATGAAGAAGCCTTAAAGTACATATATTCTAGGTGGAAATGTAGATTTCCTACGTGCTAATGCAGCATAACAGGCTTACTTTGAAGTGACAGAAAAATCAAGGAAAAATGTAAATCTCAGCATGAATGATAGTTTTATTTTTCACCACATCGAGTTCAAACTTCCCTGCAATTTTTGCAGTTTCTTAGTTATGGAGAATGGATTTCGTTCTAGTGCCTGTGTGTTTTACCTAGAGCAGCTATTAACTTCTCACTATTTAAAGCCTGTTTTACTAAAGCATGAAACACACTGATAAAAAGATTGTTCAATCTGACATTTTATAAATCAAAATTCCAAAAGGTTGACATGTATTTGCTTTATACTCTTACTTCCATTCATAGTATTATCCAGTATGATCAACGTTGCTCATCTCCCTGGTTTCTATCTGGTGTTAATCATGAATAGTGTGCCTGACATCTACCCTCGAAGGCTAAATCAATCAGCATTGTTTAAAACAATGCCTGTGCAGATTGATGGTAACTTGGAAAAGTTTATTTTGTAAGTCTCACAGTACCCCAGTGCAACAGAAACTAGGGAAAGGAAAAGCCTGTCAAGCCATTTTGTCTATGTCCCCATAGGTCTTAAATTTTCTTCTACCATATATTGCATTTTTCCAAAGCCAGTCCAATTATAAATGAAGCAACATAAAAACCTTGCAGGGCTCAGCCTATTTTTATGGGCAAAAGCAGGGAAAAAATGTCAAGCCTTGATTATTATGGTTTTTCTTTTTTTACTTAACAAAGCAGTATGTGTTGCCATGATGTAGCAACCTCCTCAACTTTCTGCTTACCCCTAAATTTTACTCCAGACTAGTAGCATTGGCTATTTACAAGCAGACCTGGCTGATGGAGCCATCTCCAATCCAAAGATCTGAGCTTGGTCACTATAGGTGCTCAAGCAGGTGCACTGGGTTCTCCAGGCAGAGGATCCACAGCAGGTATCAAACCCTACACCCCTACATGCTCCAGCACAGGCAAGCCAAGGACGTGCTGCAAGAAGGACAGAGTGCTGAAGCATATATACCTCTTTCACAAAAAACCTCCAGTTCTAGAGGTCATGCCATTTTGTGTAACCGGGGGACACAAACTCTCCGACAGTCTCCTTGTGACTGTCACCCTGGGACAAATGGAAAAGTTGACCTTCCAGTCTCTGTCTGCTCACACTTCCTAAAACCCACATCTTCAGATACTTCAGATACCTGCTACTATGCTAATGGCTAGATTTCACACATTTTCAACAGAAAATCTGGATCAGCAAAGCTTTAAAGTGTGCCAAGGGCCTCATGGCACTAACAGGCCTTTACCGGTCCCCTTCCACAGCCCAGGACCCTATGTCAGCCCACCAAGGCCATCAGCTCCTGTCCTAGCTCCCCACAGCCCAGCCCTGCCCGGCCATGGGCCCCACAGCGCCGGGCCCAACCACAGGTTCATGTCCCAGCCAGGCCACAGCCCATCCCCAGGGAGGTGTCTGATGTGCAGGGCTGGGGCTGCCCTAGTGTCCCCACACACACTGCTCCTGGCTGGGGCAGTGGGAGAGGCCAGGTCCATCTCTGCCACCCCTCCATGGGGAGTCCCTGCTGCTGTGCCCTGACAAAATTTGTCCTTTCAGAGAAACTCTGACAGGATCCAGTGCAACAAAACAACATCAGAAAACATAAAAGCACAATATTTTATAAGGCACATCTTGGTCTCTTCAAGCACGCCTGCCTGCCACACCACCATGAGTGTGATGGGAAGCAGCTGAGATTAGCTCAGTTGGTTAGAACATGGTGTTAATAATGCCAAGGTCAGGGCTTTGATCTCTGTATGGGCCATTCACTTAAGAGTTGGACTCAATGATCCTTGTGGGTCCCTTCCAACTCAGAATACTCTGACTTTGTGAGAAGCAAGGAACAGAAGATTCCTCAGGAACAGCCAGCTCAAAGAAGAGAAAAAAGGCAGAAACAAAGACATTTAATAATACAGACGATTAAGAGCATTGAAAAAGCCTCACTTTTCATAAAAAAGACAGCAGGAAGATTGAATCAGCTTTATTCAATGCCCCCCTAAAACAGTAGGATCACAACACAGGGAGCCAAATAATAACAAATAACCTAAAAACAGAGGTTAGGCCTTGTCTGTCTCCACTCTTACAAAACTGAGACATGCAAAAAACTTCAGCGATCCTTTTTTGGACTGTGAAGCTAATTTCACAAGTAGTTGCGGGAAGCAAAGAATATGGTAGAATTTTTAATATAATTAACATGTAAATTGATAATAACAATACAAGAATAATACAGGAAAAGAATAAAAATTGAGCAGAGCAGCAAAACCCTCTAGGTAATGGAATTAATGGAAGAAAACCACCAAGTCTCATTTCAGTCAGCTATTTCTGTAATTGGGCCAATAATCAGACCAGGCAAAACCTTGTCAAATGCAGTAGGACAAACTACATATTTCAAACTATGTTTAAGAACTGAATTATATTCCAAGTAATTTCCAAGATGATCATCATAGCTGATCATCTTCTAGCACTGCTAAAGCTGCTGAGGCTCGGATAGACCCAGTACAATAGCCAAGATAGACATAAATTAAACCAAAGTAGTTCTGCCTCACTGACTGCCTCAGTATTAGGATCTGAAGGAAATAATGTGATACAATATGCATAACTTTGTACTTTGTACAAACTCCTTCCTACTCAAGTCTCCTAAAACTTACCCATAAGCCAGTTTACCGGTTGTGATGGTGCCAAACCAATACGTGTTCCTGAGCAGATTATCCACCACTGCTCTTGAACTTCAATTGCAAATGCAGTTTGATCAGAAAGAAGAAGAATCACAAAATCTAGTACAAAAGTTGGGCATGTGAGTGAAATACCATAAATGGATTACTGAGCCGTGTTTACCTTACAAAGCTGGTTCTTTGATATGCATGATCCTCATCAAGAGTGTGAACTTGTAGTCTGGCCTCCTGGTAGCCTCTGCCACCTCTGGAATCCTTAAGAGGCCTGGAGAGATCATTTAGTGTCTCTGACAGGAGGAAGGTGGGATCACCTTTGTCTTAAGGATTTCTGGTTGTTTGGACAATCAATGCTCAATTACCTGTACAGTTAGATAGGGCTTTCCCTATTGATTTAGCCTAATCTCTCCTGCAGCAGCTCAACATGCTGGTTCTTGTTATGTTTCCACTGGATGTGGAGAAGAGTTTGCTTCCCACCACTCTGCAGCAACCAATTACACAGTTGAAGATTGTTATCACATCTCTCATCAGTCTTTGCTTCCCTAGACTGCAACATTCCAGTTCTTTCACTGTTTTCCCATAGGTTATGTTCTCTAGATTTCTGACCATCTTTGCTATTCATCTCCTAACTGGTAAGACTCTGCTGGAACATTGGTGTCCAGAATACCAGATAGTACTGGTAGCAGACAAAGACCCCAAAGTCACAACTACCAAGACATGCAACACTCCTGTTACGCATTCCCAAATGACATTTGTCTAGATCTTGCATATCTTTAACCTGCTGTACCCTATTAAAGTTTTCACACTGAAAACTAACTTTTCTAAGAAAGCTACTTAGCACAGTTCTTCAGATAAATATTTTGTGCTCATCCTTTAGTTCAGTATTATGCATTCGAATAAATATTTGAGTGCTATAATAAGTACCTCCACAATCAGTAAGGTTTGGAGAAAACTTCCAAGTAAGTTTACTAATTGTACCAGGCTTTCTCTGGTACCTGAAAACTGGAAGAATTTGAGAATCAATCAAGGGACTGGTTTTCCAGCATGTGAAATCCTCAAATCGGCAACCAGATCCTTTCAGTATAGTAAGTACCATGTACATCTAAGCCTTACTCAACTGAATAGCAGCAATCAGAAGCAGACCACAGAGCAAATTTTGCTTTCCAGGTACAGAAGCAAATATAATTGCAGTTATTACAAACCCTTCTACTTTAATGATTATTCTAAAGTCTATACTCTCTTGCCACGAACTACTGAACAAGCTGACACACAAAGCCATTAACTTTATGGAAGAAAAACGTAGTGCAAGAATAAAGCAGGTTTCTGTACAGCACAGAAGGACACAGTAGGATATAAATGATTTCATCTCGTGCCAATAAACTAAGCAAGGGTGTCATGCTAGTCCAATATGCTGCACGCATTGCAGTCACGTTGCAAAAAAAGACAGCCAACCCGCACCAGTGACAGTCCACTGTCAGCTCCTTGCCAAGAAGGAGGCACAAGTTTCCCTATCTCAGCCCCACGGCTCTCCGGCGCCCACGGTCCTCTCCATGCCCGGCTCCTGCGGGGACAGCCCGGCTGCGGAGCGGTGGCCGAGGCCGCCCCGAGAGCTGCACCTGCGTGTGCCCGCGTCCGTCCCCCTCCCCGGCTGCCCCTTCAGCCGCCTACGCGGGCGAGAGGAGCCCCACAGGGATGCAGCCCCGCAGGGATGCAGCCCCCCGNTGGCCAGGGCAGGACACGGGCGGGTTCGCCGCTTGGCTACTGCCCGCCGCACCTCCTGTGCACCCCTGCCCCCCGAAGTGCCGCCCCCGCCGTCCCGCACGGTCCTGGTAAGGGGTCTGATACGCTTTCCCCGGTCTGGAAGACCATCCCGACCGCCGGCTGCATCGGGGATTAGCAAAGTGGTGGATGCGAGAGGGGCAGGCCAGTAGTGCGAAATAGCTTGTTGGTGATGCCCCCTTCATTTCAGAAATACATGGTTTGGGGAGCTTAACGCAAGATTAGGTACTATTTGTCCCCATCCCTCAGCGCTCGTGTTGCATTCACATTTTATGAAGTCAAGCTGTCCCACAAACCTCCGATAATCGTCACATGTCCCTTTCCTCTGTGTCCGCAGTACCATCACCCATATCACAGCTCAGATGCAGAAGCTCTGTTCCTGTCCATTCAAAACTACTGTCATTCATTACCCAAATGCTCCCTCCCCCTCATCTCTTTGGACAGCACATGCTGCAAGGTGTTGCAACACAGGGATCCAGATCTAATCCTACAGCTGCAAAGGCAATGCCTAGATGGACACCTTGAATAAACTCCTGCCTGTCATCCGGCACTTCTTTTACAGGTGAAGGGACACAATGTCTTTTTCAAGTCCTGGCCTCAGTGACTCTTGTGTTCAGGAGATGGACTGGTGGGAACACTTCGTCTTTGGGAATTGGATGACCAGACTGAGCACGATTTTCATATGTGGAGAGGTGTTGTTAACACTGTTGGTGTCCCTCACCACCTTCACACAAACTTCAAGAACTCTCCATACTTGAGAGAGGTGTGGCAAGCCTGCCTGGCACAGGCAAAGCAGTACTTAAGACCTCTAGAACCATTCCCTAATTATTATTTATTCACAGGTTGTATCTAGATGATGTTCCTCACATCTTCCCCTATCCATGAAGGTTCTGGAGGAACCTCAGAGCTGTGTCACATGGGCCCTGGCCTTTTGTGAAAGAATGCTTATGGAGAAAAACATTAATTAAATAACACAGAAGTGGCAGCTTTCATCAGACTGGATGTCTGGCTAACATGGGTCTGAGGCTGAGAGGTAGGAAGGGGAGTGCAGCTTCCCTAGTTCTCTGTGAATAACAGACACCTACATTAGGAAGCAGTATGGGTTATGGATGCCAACAGTCCCAAGCAGAAGTTCGTTGCTCACATATTCAAGGTCCTCACCATCTCTGCCACTGCCATTTTTGGAATCTGAGACCAGCTTATCTTCTTGGTGCTAAATGTGCCTTTCCAAGACAGCGTGGGCTATTTGTGCTGTGGGCACAGCAGTATCCATGACCAGTTCATCTATTTTGTGGTCAAGGTGCACATTACTAAGAGACCTCATCTACTCTCTTCCCACAGATCTTTCCTGCTTGCCTTATACCAATGCCCATGTACAAGCATTTCCATAGTTCATTCAGCCAGGAGACAGATCTGTGCTTAAATGTAGCCCTGATATGCTTTAACATGTCGTCTCTTTTGATGATCACTGAACAGCAGCGTTTTGTGAATGAAGGAGGCAGTAAGTGTCTGGGTTGCCTGCTAAAGCACAAAATTCAGGCACACACCTCCACACTTGACAGAAAGAGTTATCACCTTCCAATTAAGTGCAAAGAAGACAGAAATTTTAAAAATCAACACTGCTGTTTTCTGCCTACTCAAACAGAGCAAAGGATCAAAAGATGCTTTTCACTCTAAATTGTATCCCAGAAAGGGACTGTTTGGGAACATCTGAAAGGAACATCTTTGATAGCAACTCCTTGTTTTCCATTTTCAGTCTGACCACCTGTTTGGAAAAGTGAGCACTCAGCAATGAAACAATGTATATCTTAGTTTATGATGATACATACTGAATGCTGTTAGTGAATTCATTTATATATATATGTGTATATCTAATTCTGAAGACACACACATATGTTATTTTCTGTATATTTTCCCCAGTTTAGAAGAAGAGCCTCTGGAAGAGAGATATTTAAGGTATTCTGCCAATGAATTGTCATAGAGTAGACAATACCTATTTTAGCTAAAAATGTTTGTGAAAAACATCAGTAACTTTAAGCCAGGACAGAGTACATAATAGCAAATGCCAACTCTAAGAGGGTTTAAATCTAACAGAATATTTTTCAAAGTATAGCAACTCTATCCCATTGTTTGTATGAAGAGAGTATTTATATTGACAGCATGAACCATTTCCCACCATTCATGGCCAATGTATTGTGACTCCTTAATCATTTACAAGTTTTGATGATGTTCTGATTAACAAATCTGTCTCCTGGGAATCAATGTAGAAACATTATAATGCTATATGTATAAACTTTGCCTTTAACTGAACCTTCAATTAAGTGTAAAAATTGCAGTTATGAGCCAGCAGTCTCAATTGCAACTGGCTGTCATATGACTAAAATCCACCAGTTATCATTCAGGCTTCACTAAAAATTCTCGTCTTTAACTTACACAAAAAATGGGATAGAAGGGTATGTCTTGTCAATCCTTTAGTCTGGTCATGCTAGAAGAGATATGTACAAAGTGCATGTAAACACAGATCCCAGTAGATTGCTGTGTTGCCATTATGTTTATTCACCTATTAAGATTTTCCTATCATTAAGTTATTAAAATCGTGATTTTTTTTAGCTGATTACATATCAATAATATTTGATATTATTTCCTAAATGATGAGTCTGAAGAGGGGAAAAAAGCATTCTTATGTAAAGCATAATCAGTATAGTGCCCAGTGGGGCCATGCAAAAATGAAATTACATGAAAATGCAAATTAATGTCTAAGGACAAATTGCATCCAAATTACTCATTTTGAGGTCTCTGCTATGTTCCCGTCTAGCTTCAGGCAATCAAAAATTGTGTCATCTTCCTCCCACACTGTGAAAGTTCTTGATGCAATTCTTTGTCTCAGGATTCTGTGGTTGCAATTTAAGTGTCTTGTTATTCTACAAACAAGTTGTATTAGCTAAGGCTATGTAGACAGAAAATTCTTTCCTTGCGGACACTCTCAGGAGTTACACTGAGATAAATCTATTTTACTCAAATATATTTAAGATTCAAGTTTTACTGACTGGGATTAAGAGAACTACCTTTCAAAACCTATTTTCCTTCTTCTGAAACGGGAATCACATTCTGTAGCCCTTGTTCTTCCTTGCTCACAAAAAATGTTGATTTTTCCATTTTTCCCCAGTGAATTTTTAAGGGACAGAAGACAGTAACATAGCTGTGCTGTGTTAACTGAAGAGAAAAGTTTGGAAAACATAAAATGTACATTAATAAACAGTTCATTATTATGTAGGCCTACCTCTGTAATGACTTGCACATTAGTAACTTTACTCAGAAGAATTACATGTTGTGCAAATTGATGTGTATATTAGTGTTTGCAGGGCATTGTCCAGAGGATATGAGTCATGGAGGTAAAGACTCATCATTGGAGAAATCATATGAAGGTCAATTCTCTCAAGCCACAATTAACCAGCCACAAATTCCCCTTCTTCCCTCACAACTTCAACATAGGGCCCTCTCCCCTGTCCTTCAGAGAGGGGCAAATGGAGCAGATGAAGTGGAGGGGCATGAAACAGCATCTTTTAAATTCACATACTGTTCTGCATAATGGCAAAAAAAAAATATATGTTTAGATTAGTTCCAGTCAATAGTGTTCAGATTACCTAATCTGATTGATTTATATCAACTTCTGTATTTATTACTAGTGATCTCACACAAAGTAGTGAGGTTTCTATGTGGTGTAGACAGCTATGCTGATATTCCTAACCTATGACCCAGAGAGCTCAGTTGGTTAGAGCATGGTGCTAATAATGGCAAGGTTGCAAGTTCATATCCCAGTATGGGCTATTTGCTTAAGAGTTTGACCTGAGGATCTTTGCAGGTCCCTTTCAACTCAGAATATTCTGTGATTCAAGATTAAGAATATTTTTTGCTAGCTTCAAACATAATTTCTAGTTTTCAGGTTTATCTGGCCTGAAGTTTCAGTGAAATTCTGTGTCTATGATTACTTTTATCCATCCCTACCATCAGCCAGTAAATAGCAGGAAGCCATCCAGGAACCAGTAAGCTCAGAAATAAGTGTTGATGCTGAATCAGTTCAATTTACAATTGTGTATGATAGATAATTCTCATGGGATCAACCCCGCTCTGGTAAATATCAATACTTCTTTACACCTCAGCAAATGTCCAATACGTAAAGTGTACTTACACTTCTGATAATTATGTGCTTGCCTGTGAATGCCAAATTTAGTAAGAGTTTAAGCTATCTTTAGGACACAGGATCACACCTCACACCCTAATGAGGGTGCATTCCAGACAACTTCAAGCTGTGTAGGTGTCACAAGTGAGAGTTTTAAGGTTGCTTAAGAAATCACTGGCAAAGATATCAGCAAAAACTGGCTTAATATAAAAGCAACAGCATGACAAAGTTCTCAGATCATAGTGCAGCCTGGAAGGAGGGGGTGGGGAGCAGGGAGAGATGCACCACCACAGTAGGAAATCCTAATAAATACAGGATCTGTGGTAACCAAACCACTTAGAATTTATGCTGTAGAAAAATAACAGTGCGAGACATTTACTTAATTATGCTGTCAGCAACCACATCACATTCTTAAACCATCTCTGCAAGAGCAGGCAGTATTTTAAGGGACAGAAGTTCAACAACCTTATGACAAACGAATATTTCTGTATTTTCCATCAATTCTCCAGTAAACATATCAAAGTATATTTACCATATTGGCATAGTCAAGATTCTGAACTGAATTATTCATTATCATGGTGAGAGCATGGACTGGGCCTGAAAGAGAAACTATGGTTAATGTATTAGAATAAACAACTGGAAAATAGTAGTTGGAGCCCAGGTTCTGTAAAACAGAAGCTTCCACAATCCCTATCATTTAAGCCATTGCTTAAAAAATAACATAATTGAGAAGTTGTATGTCAATAGTTTAAATGACAGCTCTTCAGAGCTAAATTATAGTAATGTAGGCACTCTGGGCAACAGAGACAAACACTTAAGTTGAAAATTCATTTTAGGAACCTTATCTCTTTACATAAACACTGAGGAGAGACTTCTCCAAGAACATTTAGACTAGGTCTTTATACTTTATTAACAATACAAATCTGGAATGAAGTTACATAATGTGAATAGCCCTCATGGAGGAAATAGGTCTTTAAAAAATGTGGTAGTACATTTGATTTTCAGTAACTGTAGAAGGCAAGAGTATTTAAAATGCACAAAAAATTTTGAACTTGGAAAATAATAATTCCCGGGACTTGCAAGATTTTACAGAAATATTATGGATTTCTATTCACTCAAAAAAAAAGTATATAAGAGCTAGGCTCCCTTTGCTTTTCTGCATAGTCCTATATTACTTCAGTAGGTTCTTCTTCTACACCTTTAGACTTTGTTTTAGACCTTAAACTGAAAGAGGGCAGGTGTGGATTAGATACTGGATACCCTCACTGTGAAGGTGGTGAGCCACTGAAACAGGTTACCTAGAGAAGGATGTCCCATCCCTGGAACCGGCCAGGGCCAAGTTGGATGGGGCTTTGAGCAACCTGGTCTAGTGGAAGGTGTCCCTGCCCATGGGGGGCGGTTGAAACTTGACAAGCTTTAAGGTCACACAAATCGTTCTGATTTTCAGAGTACCACACTGAGCATGACTTAAGATATAGAGACTGTTCCCACATACATTGTTTTCATTTAGTCTGGTTGTACAGAAAGTTCTCCCAGATAAAATCACTCTGATTTGCCATAAGAAAAAAAAGAAGAAAAGAACAAAAGTAGGACTAATCACAGATAGAAGGCTGCACGTAGCAGACTCCAGTACTCGAGTGCACTGTGTGGGAACTTGCTGATTCAACAGCTGTACTGTAACTCAGGCATCTTGTAAACCACACCATGAGCTATTTTTTTTCTCTTGTGAATTAATATAATCCATATTGATCAGCCGAAACTCTGAACTGAATTTAGATGTGCTGTAGGCAAAAATTGTTTTAAATACATTTGCACTGGCTAACGCTTAAGATTTTTTTGTGTGATGAGATCATTAACTTAAAGCAGCTTGATAACATGCTGCTCCCAAAATCTGATTTTGACCTTGTAAGTTATATAAGAGTCATTCCAGGAAGCACTTCTGTGGAAAAGTACTTCATTTTAGCAGTGGCTTCACTGGTTTTGCTTTGGAAATAAGGGGAACAAGAAGAAAGTTCAGTCCTGCCTCAGAAATGTTGCTCTGCCATTCACAACTTCTGCACAAAAAAAGAAGCAAACGAGTCAGTCAGGCAAGCCTAGGATTTCTGATCTAGCACATTCAAGAAGAACTGAAGCAATGAACAGCCTTTAGATAATACCATTTAGATAGTGTGTTTAAATATTAGTTCCTTTTTACTCTTAATTAATAGATGACTTTAGAATGGAAAGGCTGTGTGATCAATAATTGCCTAACTTGCCATTGTTACTGCCAGCAGAAGACAGGATGTGCAGGAAGGCAGCTGGCTGATTGGGCAATTCCTCTAAGAATCTGTTCAAGAGATGGACTCTGAAGCCTGAGGGAAAAATCATTTTGGCTTCTGGTGAAGAAAGAGAACACAGTACATAAACAATTATCAAGAGGAACAAGCAATGAGCAGAAACAGCATGGAAATGTAATGGAAGCAATTTTTTTTCAGAGGCAAAACATGAGTGATTGTAAATGCAATCACAAAATACTGAAGGATTTCAAGGTACAGAAATCTCATGCAAATGTCACTGGCCAGATGAGTAAGAAAATATGTTTCTTAGCTGGCTCCAACCCATGTGGTATAGGTGCAGTAGACTTCAGAGTCATCAGATGGTAAAACAGCCTATTTTGAGGATTGCCACCTTACAAGAAAAGAAATTCTGGGGTTACTGGAGAGCTGGAAGCATTTTTTTGGAAGGAAGTGGTCAGCCTTAGAGCTTCTGGATCTCCCGTAGCACTTCTCTACAGACATCCATGGCTCGGAAGTGGCAGAGCTGTTGGACTGGTTATCAACCTGCACAAATGAAGCAGTGCCCGGGTGGTCAGGTTGAGGAAATTGTGCCTAATACTAATCCACTGCAGACAAGAAGAGAAGTGCAGAAGAGAAGTGCGCTTTATTTCATGTTAAATTCTTTTGTGCTGTTGTAGTACTAACATTTCTAATCAAGGTGTTTTGGTAAGGGATTTGATCCAAATTCTGGGAATCCCCAGGACTTGAATAGAGTAAGGTGGTTTCTGAATAATACTTGAGTGCCTAATGTCAGTATGAAGAAGTGTGACCTGAAGCAATAGCCTTGCATGCAGAGTGACAGGAGGACATTCTCTCATTACTCTCATTCTGAGCAAGGCCTCATAATAGAGTTAGAAATATAATAAACCATCATGCAAGTACATCATAAGACTAATAATCACTCTTTGAAACTGGGACTGCTGTTTTGCAGAACTTAGAGTCAAGCTAGATGAAGGACTGAGCTCCGAGGGGAAGGATTGACCAGAAAAAAAAGTGCAGCTAAAGAAAAGGCATCATGGGGAGAGTGTACAACAGGGCTGGTGGTTTGGAGCTTCTTAAAAAGACAGAACTCAAAAGCAGTGGAGCAATACAAGAATCAAAAAAGTCTAGGAACCAAACCAAGAGAATTACCCATAGAAAGCGGTGAAAGGAAATGAATAGAGCAATTATTTTGTACCTTGTGTCCTCCAAGTGTCATGAAGAGCTGGGCACATATGATGAGGAGCAGAAGTAGAACATAATTTATGGAATATTGTTGGGATGAAGCAGCTTCACTCCCATTGGATTTCCTAGCATTTAACATAGTAGTTAAAAATAAATTCGAATTGATGTTAGAGGATGCCTCGAAGCACTGGTCACTATGATTTTCTGCACTTGTATCAAGCATTCGATAGAGACATGAAGGGACAAAGATTTCTGTTTACAAAAGTCTTCATTCAAAAAAAGGCCAAGATCTTCCACATTACTATACAAAAGAAAAAAGATAAGGAACAGAATATATTCACAGTTTTAACTCATTGAATACATGGTTATTCTTCAAGTTGAGTGATCATTCAGAGATGGAAGGGGGGAATAAAAACAGCTGTTATGATAACCTATGGATTGCTTCAGTGGTGCAGAATTCCATTTAGACTTTTGAATGCACCAGGGACATTTCAAATGTTTGTGAAGAGTATTACCCAAGTTCTGAGGATCAAAGTACATTTTCACATCCTTAAATGACTTCATCTGTTCCCATAAAACATGGGTGGAACATCTGGTAGAAGTGGAAAGTACTCCAAAACTTCTGGAGCCAGGGTTTAAATTTGTGAGAAATAATGTTCATTTACAAAGGAATCAACAATTTTCCTAGGACAAAGAGTCAGTGATGGTGGGCTGGAACCTTGTGTCCAAAAGAGTGGAAAGTTCCTACATACATGAAGAGGACACAGTGACTTCTAGAGCAGCTTTGTACCAAGAAATAGTCAAAAGATTAATCCCGAAGAAGGAATGACTTCTAAATTATGCTGTGCCTGACACATCCCAACTATTTGCCACATACCTATGATAAGCCAAAGTTATCTTTTAAGTTTATTCTTTAAAAAAAAAAAAATCAAGTTCAACATGCACAGAACAAAAATTGTCAAAACCCCAAAATCATAGAACTACCAAAGTTCATTTATTTGATTTCTATGGGGATTCTCCATTTTTGTCATAAATTTACTTACTGGATACAGAACTCACAGACACATAGAGCACAGAATCTGGAATGGCTCCAAAGATGTTTGTGAATTCACAAGCTACCTAAATGTGCATTCAAATAACACCACAATAGTGGAAAGTGAAAAGTGGTTGGTTATTTAGACTGAGCTACAGACCTAGTGAGAGTAACTTCATCCCTCGCTTGAGATGACTTCTAAGAATGACACTTTGTAAAGTAAATTTTAAGCAGCACTGGAGAAAGCTTTCAGCTAACCAAGTCAGATGTGTTACCTGAGCAGCTTTACTCTGCCTCATGTAAAAAGAGTCCACAAAACAAGTAGAAACAGTCAAATAATTTTAAGCTAGATCACATCAGTCTGAGTCCAACTACAGGCTAAACCTATAATCAAGCACTGAACCCAACAGGGTAGATGACCGTGGCTGCATGTGCCACATGGCTGACTATATAGATTCCTAAGGGTATCAGGAGAAAAAAAAAGATTTTGAAAAATAAATTTCTCCTAATTATTAAAATGGTTAGTGAAAGTTAATGAAAAGAGTCATCCATTACTATTAATTTCTAAAAAAATTGTAGCTTACAGTAAGCTGAGGGCATGAAAGTCAATTAATCATAAACAGGAAAAAAAATCATGAAATCATAGTCCCCATCCTAAAGCATTTCCCTTCGGTGTTTGCATAATTTACTCTTAAAGATATCCAGCAATAAAGAATTCCCACTTTACCCAGGCAATATCTTATCAACTTTATTTCCTAATATTGTTAAAAGTTTTTCTTCTTATCAAACCATATATTTTTTGTATTGTGTGTATAACTTCACAAGAAGATCATCTTCAATATTTTTTCCAGTTTTCTAGCTTTAAGACCCATAAAAGATTTCCATTTGCTATATTTCCTTGTAAGTAAAGAATGCTTGTTTGCATTTTAAGAGCAACATTTTTTTTCATGTTAATTAAGAATTAATAAGATTTTACTTTTTATCATGACCTACTACTCTCTTTAACAATATGGAACGCAAAGTGAGTAAAGGTAAAGTCCGACATTGCAGAATGTTGCATCTGTGCTACAGTCTAGTAAATACTAGAAATTTATTCTTCATGTAGAGAGAGAATTTATATAGATGAAATCTGGCCCTGTTGAAAATCAGTGACAGAGCTGGCATAGGTTTCCTTAGGGCTAGGGTTTCATAAAGGGGGATTTTTTCCTATTAATCATGTTTAAACAAAAGTTCATATTCTACTTTCTTTCCTCCCTCTCCATCATTTGTCTTTTGAGGCAATACCTTCTCTTCTGTTTGTATTATTTTCCTGCTTTTGCCTGTGTTCAGTTTTTTCCAAAAACCTCTAAGTTGAGAGCAAATGAAAAAATAATGTTAAGCAACATTACATTGCTACTTAAGTAAACTGCCTGATTCATGTTCTAGGCTTCGACATAAAAGTTTCATAATTACTAAAGTATAATAGAAGTTTGAGAAAATTACTCACATCTATCTTTATTCCACAGTCTATCAAGTTAAGATATATTTACTTTCTACTGAAAATTCATATATATCCATAAGTTTATATCCAATAAAATACAAGTCTTGATTTCGAGTACAATAGATAAGAGTGCTGGAAATTATTCAAGGTGTGCATTGACTTTAATTAGAAGATCCTATAATCAAGCCACAGATTTTTTATTCATATTCCATTATTCTAATAGTACATATTTAAGCACATGGCTTTTATTAGGCTCCTCTTGCCAAATCCAAGAAACGGGCACTGGAAGTTAATTTGATATGGAATACTTCTACTCCTAACAATCTGTCAACCATTCACTTAACATAATTTAATGAACATGAAGACAGCTGTCAAAGTACAATAAACAGGGGAGTAATGATATCACAAAAATTGGATAATGGAGATTTTTGTCAAAGGATGCTATAAGTTAATAAGAAATGCTCAAGGCAAGTCTAAGAGTCAATGGGTATTTTTAACACAGGTATCTGGAACAACTCCAGAATATCAGATTTCTGGCATCTTCAGAAACAGCAATTTTTCCCTTTCAGTCTGCCTAACACACACAAATTCCCACTAAGTAAATGGATTATTACCCCATCTCTTTCAAGAGCTAAAATGTGAACTTACAGCCAGAAAAACAAGGAAAACATGAAGGGAAGGTAGGAAAAAAAAATCAGGAAAGAGTACATGAAATGGAATTGCATTTGAGGAACTACAGACTCCTGAAATGGCATGATGCCTCAGTGCTGTAAGGCTTGCCTTGCTCCCTCAGTGTTTGCTGCAATGGCTGGATGATTTTTCTGACTCCTTTTCAAATCTGCTGGACCCTGAATGGTTCAGAGAACAGGGGTGAGTTTCCTTTCCAGATCTGTAGTTTCAAGTGCTACTGCTCAAAATATAATCAAGTCCATCCTGTTATTGCACAAGGTTCAGCAATAAACTGGTGCAATAAAATTGTGTCTCTAGCATAAAATCTGATCCCAGTGTCTTTGAGAACTTGATTTCTGGAAACTTAGGAAGTGAAGCAAGAATAATACTTTCCTTCAAGATCAACAGATCTTGTCATCATTACTATTTACTGCCCTTTGACATACGGGAAAAAGATGGCAGATCATGTGTTGGGTGACACTGAGCTGGTTTTCCTTGGAAGCACACGCACCATGCTAAACTGGAATCAAATAATTAAAAGGAAAGTTGTTGAGAAGTTGAAGAAACCCAGTTGAAGAAACTTAAAAAATGTGTTAAGAACAGAAGGAAAAATTAGCTTGTTTTTGAAAGGGTGAAATTTTACATTGCAATACCCTTAACCCAATGAAAGGAAAGGGATATTATCCACAGGAGCTGAAAAGAACCCAAGCCAAAACACCAAATTGCTCTTGTGAATGAGCCAAATGAAGGTGACTGCTGTTGCAACCTCAGCAGCCCCAAAGGGAGGGAGGACAGACAACATGTGGAGGTGGAACTGCAGGGTGAGTCATCCCAGGACTCATTTATGGAAAGGTCAGTGGGGAATGGAACAGGGACCAACTAGCATTACTCAATTGCTCTGTGAGTTAACGTTTGCTGGCTCTTTTTTCCAGTTCAAGCATGTCCTTCCACTCAGCATCTTTTATTTGGAAAATCTCTGTTTCCTTGGAAAATACATATGCTAAAGTTACTAGAAGCAGTTCTGTAAACCACTGCATGTCCAAGGCTAATGTCAGCATCATACAATGTCCCTAGGACCGTAACTTCTCCTGGGCTAATAGCAGTAGTCCATGAGTACTCTGTTCAATTTTTGTATAAATTAATGACAATTAATGGCAAGTTTGGCTAGACTTTGTCTTAAGATTCTGCTGTTTCTTTAAATAGTAAAGGGGAAAAAAGAAAAATAGCATAGAGGTTAAAAAAGATAAGTCTGTTCCATGAAAAAAATATTTCCATTCCAGCAGATGAGTGTAGGATGTCTTAGACTTAATTTTCCTTATTACGCAAAGCAAGGGTGAAAAATAAATATATTTGACCATGTGATATTTAAATACAGTAGGACACTCCAAGTCTATTTGTTTAAAACTAAAAAAAGAAAAGTGAAAAACAAACAAAACCACAATACTAGAGCTCTCTTCTTGTATATTTAATGTCTTCAGGGGCTTTTGTTTTGTTCTTAAGACTGTTAAATTGGTCACTCTCCTTTTTCTTCAAGCAGATTTTATGATGGACATTTTACGCATCATCAAAATTAAACATTGACAAGATGTGCTTAGGGTTAATTTTACGAGTTGTTTTAATAATATTCGAATTTGCATTCAGATTTTAAAAGTGGGCATCTCCCAAGAGATATCCAAGAAATATTTTGATTTTTTTTTCTTTTTAACAGTGCTGTGATCTCACTGTATCACAACTCCCAGAACTGAGACTGTCTGGGAGAACTTACTCCTGCTAATAAATTTGGACCTGAATAACCCTCAATTCTTCAGTGAGTGTGCCCAGCAGACTAACTTTCTTATGCTAAATCTGGCATAAAATACACAGACTATTGGAAACATCCTTCTTTTCCCCACTGCTCTTCCCATTCTGTACCAGGCTTACTGCTATTCAGTAAAAAAACTCAGCATAGCAAACACATTCTTTCCATATATCACACCTGTTTGCAGAATGCTTACTTTTATTGAGAAACTTCTACTGATTTTCAAATGCAGATAAGCTGAGTATAAGATTTGCGTAGAATACAGATGTGCTTGTTCATTTCTTTGTATTTTTACTCAAAGGTTAAATATAGTTATAAGCAGTTTTGTCTCAAGATCTATACTATGAGGTCAGAAAAAACATGTTAACTTTCACAGTGTTGTGTATATCGAGCAGCGGTGTTCAAAGTGACACAATACTGCCATGATTTGTTAAAAAAAGGAAGTAAGGGTCAGGCCAGAACAAGACTGAACAGTTTCTTTCATCCAATTCATTCCAGAGATTGCAAAGTGTGTTGTCAAATAGCTTGGGCCTGATATAGCTGACCTCATTTTAGTTACTACAACTTGGCATTCATTGTCCTCTAAAGAAAGAACACTAGAAATACGCTATTGGGAACTACCCTTGTAAATTAAAAGCATTTCAGGTCAATCACCCTACATGCATTTAGACATAATCCTCCAGATGCTGAGCTCAACCCATCCCACCACAGTCTCTGCCCACCTGCTAAGCAGTACACTTTTCTAAGAGCCACAGTCCTCACAGCCTCACAATAATAAAACACATAATAAAGATGTTCTTGAGAAGTGAATTTAATAGGGCAAAAATATTCATGGAGACTAACCATACTGGTTACTGCATCATTCTCCCATCCAGGGAATGCAAGAAATCAGAAGCTCCAGAAAAAGCAGAGAAGGGGGGGGATAGAGTGGCTTTTGAAGTGAGACTATTAGGAGGACAGCAAAACAAGCAGATGTAAAGGACAAATTCTGGCAACAAGGCCAAATCCCCCATAAAAATATCCTAAACAGTGACAACACTAGTTATATTTCTCTCTCACGGATATTGTAGAGAATGCATGGGAAGGGTGGGGGAAACCAAAATGAAGAAACACAGCCAAATCATAAACCAACAAACCGAGAGATTGTCTTAGGGTGACTTTATGATATATCCCATATTGCCTCCTCTACGCGAGAAAAAAAGTGAATTTTGTGCATTTAAACTGAGGCCGGGAAGAGACAGGAAAAAAGGAAGCCAAAGAAACTTTTTCAAAGCAGTCCTGTGTTTCAAGGTCGCTCTCCTCTCTGTTGTTCTTTGGGAGAAAGTGGGGGAAAAGCAGGCTCGGTTTGTTATGTTTTTTCCAGGCAGCTTGCTCTCTCGGCTTTTTCTTCAGAGAGGAACAGACTCCTGTTTTTTTTTTCCCCTGAGATTTTGGGTTCTTTCTCTTCTCTTCTGGACTTGTTTGGGACACTAGAACGTGAAAGCCTTGCCGGGAGACCCTTTCGCTGACCTGGCCCTGGGGGGGGGGCCCCACGTCAGCCCAGCTGCAAGGGGAAAAGGGAGATCATACCAACAGAAGGACTCTGAATTTGCCAGGTTCTCTCTCTCTCCATAGTGAAAGTCTTCATTATTTATTATTTAGCATTATTATTATTTTCTTGTGTGTTTGTTAAATAAATAGTTTTGTATTTTTTCCTTTCACTTTCCTTCGAGGAAATATTTCTTTTCTCAAACCTGGTGGGAGAGGGTAACTGTGGCCTGTTTTTTGTCAGAGAATATTTATCCCTCTCAATATATTTGTCCCAAACCAGGACAGAGGTGAATCAAAAGAGTATATTCTTATCAACCCTCAGGATCTCTTAGGTCACTTAGGATGTAGTCAAACAAATGATAATCCATTGTAGGGTGATAGGTAAGGTCACAAAAGGACACACAAGATCTGGAAGATCCTGGAACCTGGGGAGACATTCCTAGAGTGATAAACCTCTGTGTGAAGCAGGATTAACCGAAGGATGGGGTGATATGAAGATAGTGCCAGACATTCTTCCACACATCCTTGAGGCATGAAGCCAGACATGATCCTTGGACCTCTGCCCCCTCCTTTGTCTATCCCAAAGCAATAGTGTAACACCCCCCAAAATTATTTTATTTACGTGACTGTCACTCAAACTTGCCTAAGAGGAAAAAAAGATATGAAAAGAGATTGGAACCTAGAGAAAAACTGGGGAGAAGTTCCATCGATATTCATGGAGGTAACTGACGAGTGCCTTTCTCTCCCTCCACTTCACTTGGGATGCCTCGGGATGAGTGATCATTAACTGGTTTTGCTGTCTTTCTTTTTTATACTTAATACTTTGCTTTGCTCTAGGGTGAGTGTTTTGCTGTTTAATTTTGTTTTACTGTTAAGTTTGTTTTGCTGTTAAATTCTCTGGTGTGGATATTTTGCTCTAGTGTGAATATTTTCTGCTAGTAAGATACTGTAGTTACTTTAGTATAGGAATTTTTGATGTTAAGTGTCTTTGCACCCATGAGTATATTCTGCTGGTAGGTAGCCTGTGCTATAATAACAGCTAACATAGTCTCAGTGTGGTTTGGTAGTTAAAACGTTATCAAAGATGGTTTGAACTCTCTTAAATTGTCTCAAGTTAGTATTAATAAATGTGTTATTTTGTGAACTACTAGAGTCAGTCCGTGGTATTGCAGTGCTGATACTTCTCGTTGATGGCAAAATAACACCTGGGGGGACTCACTGAGGTGCCTCATTCTTTCTCTTGCTATTTAAGTGAAGTCCCTGAAAAAGTTATCAGACACCCAGCCCAAATTCAGTGAATCTGTTAGTGAAGGGTCTCACTAAAGGAGACACTAACAGACTGTTTTGAACATTAAAGATCTTTGACCCCCTGAAGGAGGGACACTGATAGACAAAAAAATATATGAATACCAACAGGACAGATATTCTCCTTTTTCTATTCCTCTTCACGTGACATCCATTGTCATAACAGGATGCATGCACACATGGGAAGTGTACTGGATCACAATGTTAATTTAGGTTGATCTGCTTCAGACAGAATTGTACGTGTCAGGACATGTAGACTGTGTTATAAAATTATTTTTATCACAAAAATGTTCAAGGATAAAATTTACCTCTTCATTCTTAATTGCTTTCAAAGTCAACTAGTACATAACTCCTGCCCTTTTATTTCCATTTTCACCATGCCTACCTAAAACTTGTAGAGTACTAACCATACTGGTGTGGAGGTTGTTAATCACTATGAAATTTATCAGCTTCCCTTTACGTCTCTTAATTAGTTGTCCATTATTTTAGAACTGGTCCAACTCTTCCCTTAAGTTGGCAAATCTGCCTTGAGTTGCAAGCCCAGGCAAGACGAAGGGGCAGCTGCTGGTAAAAGTGAGCAGCTTATCAGCTTGGATCACCTGGGAATATGTACCTTCAGAAAGGTACATCTTCATTTTCCCAATATTAACAGTTTCTTTTAGCTATGGCAACACTGGAGTAGACAAACATGGAAAGAAAAAGGTGAGAAGTAAGGGAGCCCAGACCCTCTTCCCCTCTGAAAATACTCTTCTGTAGTTGGTGAGGGAAAAAAAAAAAGAAAGGAGGTATGAGAATGCTTCTGCTTACATACAGAAAAGGCAAGAGATTAAAAATCCTATCTGAAGTATTATCTCATAAGATATGTTCTTTTCAAATACGTCTAACTCAGGTGTCAGATTCATATAGTGCTGCTACAAAATAGTTTAAACAGTGGCTAGATTTGTATGTCCCTCATATGTTCTTTATGTGTAAGTTTTTTTCTGATCTACTTCTGCCACCCAGTGGATAGTGGATATTAAAACTTGCCTTTGTGTTTGTTTTAAAAGATGTTCTAGAAAACATGTCCTTGTCAGTGCAATTCTGAGCAGGTAGTTGATATGAGGGTCTCAGTAAGCAGCTAAATACTCTGAAGCATAAAATTCGGGGGCTTGGTGTGTTTTTTAATACCATAGTAGTGTCTTCCCTCCCCACCCCCAACATGATTCTTTTATTCCTCAGTTTCACAACTTTGAAGGAGAGATTAAAATACTTTTTTGCCATACAATGCATTGTCAAACAAAACAGCAGCTCAAATATCATGAAATAAGGATACCTAGAACCACACATTGAAGTCAACAACAGACCTGAAAGCTTTGTCTAAGGCAGCATTATCTACTATGTGCTTCATATGAATAACTTAAGTAAAGCTGTGTTACAGTAAATACGGTAAGTTTTGAACTGGGCATTTCCTAACTTTTGAAAATTTTACTTTCCAACATGAAAAATATTTCTATGAAAGGCATTTTGCATTAAAGTCGAAATTAATCTTCCATCTAAAATGCTTCTTGAAACTTACAATACTCATATAAATCAATGGAACAATTCTAGCTATTACTTTATCTACCACTACAAATAACAGATTTAAAAATGGAAGACATTACAAAGATTCTCTGAGCAAGGTCAGATCTGAAATCATCACCTAGCTCAGCAAATCTCTGTGTGACTAGCCATAACATCTGTTGTATGAACAATTTAGTGTTCACAGGACTAGGACTCAAAACCAAGCTTATAGTAAGTCTCTCTTTTATCCACCCATTACACATTCAGAGGCCAGTCTATGGGCTGAACTTTTCTCAACTAAGATGGAGAAAATGGAGATGTTAAAACTACTGTTAAACTAAAGTGTAAAAACATATTGTTCTCACCCCCATTCTCCCAAATGAATAACAGAAGACAGCAGTTTTAGGCTAAAACATTGATAAAGCTCTGATCACATTGCATATGCTTCATTTTGTTTATATACATATATATTTCTATGAAAACTGAGTCAAGTAATGCAGCTGTATTTTCACCAGCTGACTATCAGTTGATTGAACAGGTTGTCGTAGTTTTGCAGAAGACCATGATTATACTGCACACCTTCAAGGTGTGTGATGTGTCCGGGTTAACAAATAATTTTTCATCTTATTTTCTTCAGCCAACCATCACACCACTCAGGCTGACTCATTTGTAACTTTTGTCTCCAAAGTGAAGGAATTGCTTCTGCAGCATTGCTGAGATGAGGTGAATATAGAGAAATACATTATTCCTGGAATAAATGTCATTCATTGAGGGCCAACGCTAGTACATACACAGCAGTTCAGGGTAGACTACATGTTTCTTAGCTGGTTTTCTGACTTCTGCTTGATCCAGATACACAAACTTCCAAAACAGATAAGATACATTAAAAAAAACCCTGAAAATTTCTCAACTGCCTTGTTAAAGCAACTTGAAAAGCCCTTCACTCACCAACAGCCCATCCCCTCCTGTACCTTCCTGAACCAGCTGATCCTTCCTGCCCCTTTACTCCTGCTCCTGATGCTCATAACTCAGTCTCATGTGACTTAGAGACATGTGTCTCACTTTGCCTTACATCTCCAAGGGGAAAGTTTGAGAATGGTTGTTATTCCCAGCTTCCTCTCTCCTTTGATAATCTCACTAAGGAGCAGGATGCTAAGAAGACCAGAACAGAGGAATGTGTGCTATCGGCTGAAAGGGTTAAAATCCCATTTCCCTTTGTCCAACTTCAACTTTAATCAGTCAATCAGGAAGAAACCTTAGCTGAAGCTGGATGATAGATCTAAAAGATGCAGTATCCCAGCTATATATCTCTTTCCATAGCAAGAGATCTAGCAGTCAATGCAGTGAATGAAGTAGCCTCTAGGTTGTATGAACTTAACCCTTCCTGAATCCCATGGTCGTGATTTGTGATTCTCGAGATCTTACTGTTGTCTTCATCGTGGGCTGTGGGGGAATCTGCTCCAATGGCTGGAGTGTCTTCTCCCACTCCTTCTTCAGTGACCTTGGTGCCTGAAGAGTTGTTGCTCTCACATATTTTCACTCCTCTCTTCTCTGGCTGCCATTACCCAGTTGATGTTTTTTTCCCCCTTCTTAACAATGTTATGCCAGAAGTGCTACCAATGTCACTGATGGGCTTGGCCTTGGCCAGCATCAGGCCTGTCTTGAGGCTGGCTAACATTGCCTCTGTTGTAAGAGCTTCTAGCAGCTTTTCACAGAAGTCATCCCTGTAGCCCAGACAATACCAAATCCTGGCCATCCAAACCCAATAAGTATATGTCGGAGTCCAGGATATCTGGACTACACCTCAAACNCTCAAAAACAGGAGCCCGGGTCATCTACAAGTATTTCTACAAATATATGTTTGTTCTCCCTGCAGGTAAGCATACTCCCTTGGTTCCTGTTGAAGGAAATGGAAAACTCACTTTGGCTTTAGTTCAGTAAGAACAAAATCAAGTATAATACCACACCAAAGAAAGTCCTTCATGTGTCACTCAGTGCTTCAGGTACATTTAGATTTGTGAAATGGAACTATTCTTCTCTCCCAGGACACTTACCTTCTTGCCCAGGGTATCCAAGAAGTATATCCCAACATCCTGGATAAACCATCTGCACGTTTCTGCAGAAGGGGCAGCTGCTGCCACATTTCTTCCTCATGCTGTCTGCAAAAGTTGAAGTTTGTTCCAAGAAAATTCTTTCACACACTTCTAATTATATGAACTTCTAGAAAAGGTAGTCCCTATGATAATTAAGAAGATTTGGAAACATTAGGAAAATAAAGTAGAAATAGCTTCATCAGAAAACCCTACCAAAACACCATCTAGATTTCCTGTAATTATCTGGTTAACAATGTTTGGCTGTACTGCCCTCTTCTAGTATCCAGCTAAGGTTATGTTTATAGTCAAATATCCAAGTGTGGTTATTTTTAAACACAGCTTTTACAAAAATAAGAAAAAAAGTTACAAGGAAATGTCTATGATCGTATCAAATTGGTTTAATTTCCTTGTAAAGTTAAATTCAAATGCCAGAAATCTTTCCTAGTGCATTTTCACTGGCCTGAGGAATAACTTTTTGCAAGTTTTATTCCCATTCTTATCCTTCTGATGTGTTCATTATAATGATTTCCTCGTGTGTCAGCTCAATTTCATCTATCTTCTCCTCACTCTAAACTATTAGGTATTTTATGGTATTTTGGCTCAAAAAGAATATCATATCCCACAAGTAGTCCCAGAGATGGAATGGTGCCAGGCAAGCCTCTGGCTCAAGAAGAACCCTCCTCCCTTGGGTAGCCTTGGCATCCAGGCTTTCTTGTCCTGCTTCATCCATGACATCTTCAAGCTTGTGCAGTTCTTTTGTCTCCTTTCCTAAAAAAATAACTCACTCTTACTAGCACTTTGTAAATTATGGCTTACCATAACACCGTCAAAGTAGTTATTTAACTCTTCCTGGCTTTTTTAAATTCTTTTGCAAGATGTTCAGGAGAGATGAATGCAGCAGGAATACACAGAAGGGAACAAATGGATCAAACCCACTACTCTGCTTGCACCTCCTTCAATGCCTTTTTCTCCCTTAAAAATAAATGTTGGTATTGCATCTAATTTCAAAAACCAGTTACTTCCCACTGGTTGATCTATGAGTATATGTAATCAATATTTTACATTTTATGAATATCTTCATTGAGATCCAAGCAACCTGCAAATTATCCATCATGATGATGAAGGTAGTGGAGGATCAGTGATATTTTATTGAGAGCACTTGGCTGAACAAAATGAAAAATATAATAAATGTTTGCGGTTGGCAACAAAATATGGGAGAACAGCAAGTGTGAAAGGTAGTAAAAACTATAAACATGAAAACAGTTCAAACAATATTTTGAGTTTAAATTCATTACAAACATGCATAGCAAAGTATCATATCATCTCTTTTAGCAAATATATCTGGAATTTTCACTAAAGCTAAAAGGAAAATTCTTGCATAGAAAATA
>WEIV01006693.1:53425-67776 GCA_013390005.1 Calyptomena viridis
CATAGAAAATAATTAAAATAACATTCCGTAACTGCTATTTTCTATTCTTTTAAGAATCTTGATTATTTCAGTTATTTCCACCTCAAATTGTGTCCCTCTTCTCTCTGATATTCATTAAGATAATGATTCTGATGGCTTTTGTTCACTAAGATTTTTGGAAACAATACATTTTTCTTAACATCTTGATACATAAAGTATTTAACTTTTAATTGGTAATTTTAATTGTAAATGTCATAGCATTTTAACATGTATTATATTTATATATTTATTTCTATTATTCAATATATACTCTTCCATTTGATATATTTATACCTATTACACATACGAGAAAACCTGGTCACAAAATATACTGTGACTTACCCAAATTTATTCTTAATTCATAGCTGAATGTCAGAGATTAAGAATTATTGACTTCTTGTCTATAGGTTTTAGGCCACAGCATTTCAAAAAAGAGATGGTGAGGATGGGCATTATTGGACTAAAAATCGAATTGAACAGACTGTTAAGTATTCAAGATTGTATTATTCAAAACTGAGAGGTATCATTCAGCCTCAGACAAAATATTTACACCCAAAATTACGTTGTTACAGCTGTGTCTGTGTCACCAATTCAAGCAAAATAATTCTCTCCACAATTTGTTTGACCCCAGTTTTCAACTACTCTTTGAATCTTGCCTTAGTGCACTGTCAGAAATCCAGAAGCCTGCTGCCTACAAGTGTGTGCACACTGACAGAATGCCACAGATGGTCAGTGCCAACAGTGCAATGTTCGTGCAATTACTAGGTTTTCTGAAGGAAAAAAAAATACAGAGACCTTTGCAAAGTGCAGAGAACTGGAGTTCTCTGAACCTCTTTTCAATTCTCAACATTGTAAGGCAAATGATAAAGCTTTTCTAGTGATTTACAGCCAGGTTCTGCTTGCTTCCTACATCTATCTGTCCAGCAGTGAGAAGAGTCAGAAGATTTTCCTTGTCTGGGGGAGGAAAAAACAGGACAAGAGCAAATCACAGCCTTGGTGTATGTGTACCATTTCTGCTCCACAGAAGCCTTTAACATCCTAATAGAAGTGAGAATGAATAATGGTGGGTATAGGAGCTCTGGAGAATCTCAGTCCCAGCCAGCACCACTGACCTGCTCTTTGCCAGGCACCACTATGAGCAGTGGCAGTGAGCACACCCATTTTTTCCATACTTCAGGGAGCACAGTGTTTGCAGCAGAATACATGCCAGAGCACACACATTGTGGCAGGAGTTGTTCACCAATAGCACAAAGTAACCACAGCAGCACTGAAAGATTTCTCTACAAGAAGGCAGAATTAAAGAAAAAAAATCTTGTCCTCTGTAGTTTATGGATTTTTTTTCCCCTACAGCTACATGAATTTACACTTAGAGAGTCAACATGTTTCCAACTAGCTGCTGATTTGTTTTCCATATCCGTTTACCACTGAAATATATTTCCTCTATGCTTTAACCTTAATTACCCTCTGTTGATTGTAGTGTAAGAAAAAAAATATCATAGAACTGGCTAATTCCCAATTTAAAGCAAAGCTTGCTGAGAAATTGTCTCCATATCTTCTGTCCATCTCAGGTCCGGTAGCCCTGCAAACTGCAGAAAGCAGGAAATGAAAATTATGCTAGTTATATTTCATAGCTGCTATCCACATTAAGCTGAATCCCAAGCCTCACACACACTCATGGTTGATTGCAAATCTGGCTGACTTGATTGCACATAATTAGTAACAATTTAAATTCACAACTCCCCCAGGGAGACTTGTAAATCCTGGAATTCCAGGAATTTCTGCCATTCCTTTTGGACACATTTGTATTTAGGAATCTGTCTGACTTTTGTGATACTAGCTACCAAAGAAAGAAAATGCAAAAGTTTCACTCAAACACCTTTTGCTGTGTATTTGTTTCAGTGGCTTTGGTGGTCCATCTCATAGTGCCACTGGCACACCAAAAGCCCCACCTCAGGGCATAGGGGGGAAAAGGACCCAGGTGATACCGGAGAAGATAGAAGCAGTAGCACAAGCGTACACATGGTCACAAACCAATGTCTTGGATTTTATAGCAGCTGAGACCACGCTGGACCCAAGTGGTGACTATTAATCTTTCTCTGTCCCTTCTCTCTCTCTCTTTCTCTCTTTCTCTCTTTCTTCCCCTAACTTCCTCTTCTTGAAATCTGGGTTACTTAAAGTTGGATGTGTTAGAGTTTGCTGAGTCAGCGGTTCATAAAATGCCTTATTTTGATTCAATGTTTAAAATTTGCTAAGTACCTTATTCTACCTTAATGCTCTAGAGTTTGCAAGTAAAAGTTTGTTATTCAACCTCCTGAGAATTTTGTTGTATTCTCCTATTCACCACCCCAGGGTATCAGTACCTCAGCCCCTTTAAAAAAAAACAAACTTACTGAGTGAGCTCAGGGCTTTACAGCATGGTATTGAAAAAGGAGAATATGTCTTGAAAACTTGGATGTTGTTCGCTCTAATTGGGAGTTATTCTTTGGGTATGAGTTTAATGCTATTTATGTTATGTATACTCAAGGGTTTTGCCAGAAGTATATAATCTAATTTTAGTATATATTATTACTTTGTAGTGAACATTATACATTTTGCTATAAAAGTTTTAGACTTTACAGCTTGGTATCTCCAAACTCCCATAAATTCAATTGCTCCTTGATCTCCCTAACAGATTGAGTAAGAGCTGTCAATATTAGACACAGATGTGTTACCTTTCCCCAGGAATCTACACCAGTAATGTAGCACACTGCTGTAGAGGCTTCAATGCAATTCATGTATCTTTACCTTTCTATAATGCTTTATGTATACTGCTCTGGGGTTTTCAGATTCACACACAATACAGCCATGATTGGAAAGAATCAGTGGAATGAAAAATGCTTCTACATCTAAATACATAGAAAGTTTTAGTCTCTCTATTTCTGGGACAGAAATGTAGAAGACACTTCAAAAACCATGAGGAACCAGAAACAGGTTTCTGAAATCAAAGGTTGGACTTGATGATCTCAGAGGTCTTTTCCAACCTAGTTGATTCTGTGAACATCATCAGGAAAAGCTCATTACCAGAAAAGTGTCATTCTATAGAAATCCTGCAACGCCAGTTCATTATTGACTCAGCAAAAAGAGAGCTATCTTTTGAGTCCCTGGTATCATCACTTGCACACAAAGGCTTTCCCTACTGTAGGACTACTACTTTTGCATTTGTTTCTCAGTTTTGAAACTATAACTGGTAGTCCCAGCAATGACAGGGAGACTTTGCAAAACAAATGAAGGGTGTTTTATTATGTTTTGTGACCTCTGACCCTTACATATCCTCACTATATAGACTATTCAGCCCTTGTTTTCCTTCCATATCTTTTGCCAACATTTACATAGTTTGGTACATGGGGAAAAGCATCTGGTCCCTCTGACGGGGCATAGTGGGCATTTGCTGCCCGACTAGCCTGCCATTGCTGGGAAGAAGAGAGGCTGAGTTCTGTTTGTCTTGCCCAAAGCAGACTGCTAACCCCAGCCCCCCTTGGTATGTAGGTTTCAGTGTTTTAGGTTTTATAACTTCGTATTTCACAAATACTCTGAGATGAGTCACATTCAATTGGAACTAGACAATGGAACATGGAAAGATGACAGTAAGAGCAATGCAAAACCTTCACTTAGGAGACAAGTCATAAAATCAACCTTCTCTGCTTTTGCTATGGGTTGTCTTCTCTTACAAGTTGTTCAGATTCTCCTCAAAGGGGAAAAAGTCATTTGTACTACCAAATGCTCTCAGCAATAACAATTTTATGGCTTGGTTGAAACTGAAGATAATTACATTATATTGCGCATATTTCAACTTCAGACTCTAATAATACACTTAAACTTCAGGAAACACACAAAGGTATTGCTGAGAGAATTTGCAACATGCAAAGGGCTGTCCCCTTTGAAAGAGAAATTTATTCATAATACAGAAAACACTACAGCATTAATCAGTCTGTCAACCAAATTAACGCTTTTATTTTACAGATTTCATCTAATTTTCCAAGCAATTATGTAACTTAAAGCAATTCCTATATCTTCCTACAGACCAAGTTTCTTAGCCTAAGGTTCTGTGGATTTAAAAGGAGTTACACAAAGGAAGCATCTAATATTATTGGTAATAAAGTTCATTCTCCTCCCTTATGCTTTTACCATTTAGAGATAAAAAATTCAGGTAAAAAGCTTGATGAAAAGGTGACATAGCTCCTTGTCGAGGTACTCATTTTCTCTTTAAAAGTTAATGTTAGCTTGCTTGTTATTGCCATGGCCAGACTTTTTAAAGCACATAGAATAAAAAGCAAAACTATTCTATCCAACATGTAGCTTTCTCAGACCTTTCTCACCTTAAGCAACTACTGCTGCCTGAAGAAGAAAAGTGTTGTCTTCATTAAGGAAATTAAAAGAAAAATTAATCAAATTTATCAAATTAAACCTTTGAAAATAAAAATCCACTAAAATTGTACAATTATGCCACAACTCTGACAATTCCATACTCTACTGAATCACCTAGAACTCTGCGAACAATAGATAATTGTGATGTGTCATCTTAAGTGAATTTATTATTGTTGAATATTTTTAAATTACCGTCCTGAGGCACTGCATTTTCCATTCACCTTCTACTTACACCCTGAGGCAGAAAATATTGCAGTTTTACCCTGTTGCTCAGTACAGTCCTGGAGGTCCAAGGAAAAGATGCATCCAGCACTAACCCTGGTAGTGATTCCCGCAGCAGCCTATATCCTGAATAACACTCAGGGCTGAGAAACCACCATTCCTAGTGCAACCTACAGCATCTGGCAAGTGTGACAGCTAAACCTGAGAGATCTTCACATCGCAGATGTACATGTAAGAGCACAGTGCAGATGAGATCAGGTACCGGAACAGAGCCTACCAGGACAGTGATGATTAAAACGACTCAGCTGCCTCCATGTACTTCTACGTCTGGATGCCAGGATGGCAGCTTGCTCAAAGTGACACCAGAATGCTTCAGTTTGGGAATTTATTTTATTTCCCCCACAGAGAATCGTAAGTGTATGTTGATGTCGTGATGAGTGATTGAAATCCCAAATCCCACAGCAGCTGTCCTCAATAGGCCACAGCCCTTGCTTCCTCTCTCCTTGCTCCTCTGAGAGGAGCCAAAGAAGTCCTACACAAGGCCAAATTTCTGGAGCCCAGGTGCTTTTCCACAGGCAGAGAGGAGAGGTGTGGGAAGCCATTTGTAGTTTGTCATGGGATCGCAGTGAACAGGCAATCAAAAAAATTGTGCTGACAACCAGATTTTCACTCTTGAAGGGTGTGGCAAACATGCACTATTACTGGAGCCCAGCACAGACAGAGGAAAGCATGTGCACCCTGCGTTTGCTGCTCTGCCTCCTACCTACTCCCTTCAAACCTGGCTTGGTAAGAGAATGGGGGTACTTTTTTTTAATATCAAAACTGGAGCATATGGCTACTGTAACTCTGTCAGACTGTCCCTTTTGCCATAGGTAGTTGTATTAAAAGCAAAATGGGCTGCAGAAGAGAATCAGCAGCATTTCCATGTGAACATGAAAAGCTATTGGACACCAGGTTGTGTCTAAATGTTACCTGGTGGCCCGGTGCTCCATGTCTTTACAGTCTGCTGCTGACACACTGGAATGACAGGTTTCTAGTGATGCCAAGTGTCTTGGGGTGACTTTATATCCCATATTTGTCTTCCCTATGCCAGAAAAAAAATGAATCTTGTGCTTTCAAAACTGAGCCCCAAGAGCAGAGAGAAAAAAAACTAGCTAGAGAAATCTTTTCAAAACAATTCTTCTGTCTCAAGGTCAATTTTGCTCGGCTGCTGTGCGGTTTTGGTTTTGGTTTTTTTTCCAGCGGCCTGGGCTGAAACTAGAAGGCTGAAACTGGCCTTCTAGTTTTCCAGGGAGANAGCAAGTTCAGCATTCTCTGCACGCTGACAATGAAGAGGCATTATTTATCTTCTGAGTTCTGATTTCTATCCAAAGGCAAATTTGCTGGCAAATGTGGTTCAGTGACACTGCAGTTTGGGGAGTAATAAGCAGGGGAGAGCTGGCAGGCCTTTTCCTCCCTTACATCTGGGAAGAAGATTTCAAAGACAAAGCCTGTGCAGGCAGGGAGGAGGCAGAGGGTGGTGGAGAGAAACACCCCGTCTGTGCCAAGTGCAGGCAGCCAGCTGGGATTTGCAGCAAGGAGCTCTTGGGAATGGCACTTGATCCTGGCTTTGGTTTTGTTTTCACTATATGAAGAACTGCCAGAGCTGCTTCTTCTCAGAGTACATTAGAAAGGCTGTGAAGTCCCATAGCAGAGCTGCCTCTTGACAGATACAGCAAATGCAATCACCTAAATGTTTCGGGGGTCCTGCAATTTCGACATCAAGGAGGACTTCTGCTGGCTGGGTGCCCCCACAGCCTTCCAGAGGCAACTTACACAACACATGGACACAGTGGCTCTGATCCGTTCCCAACTATCAGTCACCTTCTGAGCCTCCTCCACAGGCAGCAATCACTATAAACATCAGCCTCCTCGTTTTGACAAAAAAAAAATGTAGTTTCAAAATGTTCCGGCTTCATATGCTGCGTGGAGGGCTAAAACCTGCTCTTTCTGTCTATAAACTCATTTCAGCTGTGCAGCCATAAAAAAGCTGCATGTTCTTAGACAACATAGAGAATTAGGGGGAACTGGAAAGCTAATATTAAATGATCACCAGCAAAAACTATCGTGAGAGGAAGCCCACACTGCTGGGAAGAGAGCACAGCCTGGCTGTATCGGGCTCCCGCTAGTCTTCCAAGCAGGCTTTATCTGCATTATGGTGTTTTTCACATTGCTCTAAAACTATCTGAGAGACATATAAAACAATTGCTTTCAATTACATATTCTCTGATATCAATTAGTAAACAAATACACAAGTAAAACAAACCCACAAGCCCCTAACCCTGTTCTGCTCCTGGACACAGCTTGTCACCACACAAGCTTGGCAGCCACTGTGTTCATCAACCTAGTGAAGCCTTTGTTTTCATGCAGGCTCAGACATTGCTCTGCTAGTTAAACTCATCCCTCCATTTTATCCAAGGCCAGTAAGTCCCCTCGCAAACAAGATTTCAGGTCCCGTGAAGAAGCTGCAGAGTCGTCTAATCAAATATTGACTAGAAGGAAATTACATGTCTGCTGATTTCAACAATAAATTAATTTTGTTTTTCAGTTGAAAGCTTTAGGACAAATTCTCACTGCCTGCAGCTTTATTAGAAATGAAACTCTTTATATTAAAAGTATACTACCTAATTTTCTTCTAACGCCTTTCTCTCCCTCTTAATTTCTTCCATTTAAGATCCACAAAAAATATTTAAATTAATATAGTAAACTCTCACAAATATCAGGCTTGGTTAGTCACCACAACACTGCATTTGCATATAGAAAGGATGCTACCACTACACAGAATTGTGTGACCTTGTCTGTGTAGAGCACACAAACTTCCCTCCTTTTTGAGCCCTATGGCCACCACTAGAGGGAGGAGTTGGTTAAATAATACTATAATTCCATTTTTGAGAAAAACACTAACTAGTTGTAAAGAGCCCTAAAGAGAGATAACTACACAATAAGAAAGGAGAAAAACAAGTTTACTACAATTAACTTTTTTTTACCTTTAAAAATCAGAACTTTTTTTTCCTATTTATATAAGATCAATAAATGGGGTGGGGGGAAAATCAGCCTGAAGATTGTTAAAAATTCTCAGTAAAAAAGACTGCTTTTGGAAGTTGAAAAACAAAAACCCAACCAAAAAAAAGAAACCCAACAAACAAAAAACCCCTGCACCACCGCCACCAAAAATAACCAACACAATGAAAAAGCCCCACTGAAACAAAAATAAAAGGATACTGACTGCAATGAAAAGAAGATGTTCCTTATGAATTACATAAGGAGCAGTTCACATCAGAGATGATGGGAAAAGATGCACTAGTAAAAAGGTAGATAAACTCTCAGAAAAATAACCTACTAGTGAGTCACACCAGTGAGCCAGTCAGCATCACACACCATCAGGTACCAGGAGAAAGGAAAGGGTGACACACTTTGCTGAGCCACCCATCAAAAGAGGACTTATCAGCTGATGGCTTCAGCGGCAAGATATATTGACTTCTACAAGTGTTACTCTCCTCACTTTTGGGGATAGAATGGACCATCTAACAGTCAAGCAATAATTTTGCATTATTTTCTTTCTTGCTCAGTGCTATCTTGTGTCACGACCATCAAAAGCTTTCCTTTCATTCTTGACAGTCCTTAGCAGGAGTATTTGATCTGGCATGGTATAGAAGTAACCCAGAAATTGCCTGTCTGTCAGGACAGGAATGACAACATGACCTTTCTTGCCAGAGCTGCTGACTTGCCATAAATTCCACCCAAGCCACGGACTGCCTTTCACAATCTCAAAGGCAGCAATGATGGAATACTCAGATGGGAAACCTTTTGAGTAAGCTACACTGTAAGAAAAATACATGTAAGGGCTGTTAGAATCTGTCTGCTGACAAATGCAGAAAAGATCCACTCAATAAATCACAGTTCTAATGGTTTTTACATAGCTATTTTAATGGCCCTGTAACGATGCAGAGATCAAGAGGAAAAATTTTTTAGATGAGTATTTAAAGGATTTGACTGGATAAGGCTTCCTGAGACTAATTACCCATGTGTCCGTAAACTTCAAAGAAGAAAAGGTTATTATCTACATTTTTATCTTGGACAAACTTCTGTTGAAGACACCAGGGCCACTCTCCCTGTGAGTCTGTGCAGCACTCAGCAGTGCTCTGACAGCTGCACAGCGGAGTAGGCTGAAACTACCAAAAACAAGTTGTTCACTTACTTGATCCTTTGAGGTGAGTTGCCTTCCAGCATGCCCAAAGTGAGTGATCTTGAGGTGTTTGTATGCATACTGATTGCAGTTAACACAATGATTTGTTTGTTTAGTAGCATCTTGTCTCCTAAAAAATCCGCAGAGAGTTTGATTTATAATTTACATAGAGCTTTTCCCATGCTGCATGGTAGAATTTCTGTAGTGGTCTACATTTGTTGGCAGCTGGTCACTAGTGGTGTCCCTCATGGATCAGTGTTGGGCCCTGTCTTGTTTACTATCTTTATTGATGGTCTGGATGAGGGTACTGAGTCTACCATTAGCAAATTTGCAGATTACACCATGTTGGAAGGGATTGTCAATCTGCTGGAGGGTAGGAGAGCTCTGCAGAGGGACCTGGACAGGCTGGATAGATGGGCCAAATCCAATGGCATGAGGTTCAACAAGATCAAGTGGCAAGTCCTGCACTTTGGCCACAACAGTTCTATGCAGCACTGCAGGCTGGAGAGAGAGGCTGGAGAGCAGCCAGGCAGAAAGGGACCTGGGGGTTCTGACTAACAGGAACTGAACATGAGCCAGCAGTGTGCCCAGGTGGCCAGGAAGGTCAGCGGCACATTGGCCTGTATTCAGTGTGGAGTAAAGCAAAAAGTTAAACAGAATAAGAGCTGCAGAAGGACCTGCTGCCATTTCCTAGTGGCAAACAGATACTCCAGCTGCAGTTTCCTATAAGGTCATAATGTCTCCCAAAACATTTCCTAAACACTGATAAGTGCCTCTACACTGAAGAATAGGGTGATGTGAAAACACCACGGTCTTTCTTGGCTAACAGGTTGCTGGATAGAAACATGGTGACCCTTTGACCTGTGACAGCTATCCATCAAGAAACAATAGGTGACTGTCACATTACCCCGAATTTAGTTTATTGACTATAGTACTCACCCCCCTCCCCTGCCCCCCCAAAAAAAAAAATAAAGAAATAGTGTATATGGAGTTTAGAAATGGGAATAAATTGGGAGAAGTTTTTCCAGCACCACTTCTGGGACAGCCAACAAGCTGAACCTCCCTTCTTCACCTCATATAGGGACACCTGTATGAGCAAGCAGTAACCTATGTGCACTAATTGCTTGCTTTTGCTTCATAGTATTTGTAGCAGACTCTTTTGCTTTAGAACTTATGCTTTGCCTTATGCTGTTATTGTGTGGTTTTAAATGTGTTTTTGCAAACGGGACCTATCACTGACTAAGAATGAATCTTTGCTCACTTGTCACAATTTGTAGATAAAAAGTGTTATTTCCTAACTGTTAGAGTGATTCTGTTTTAAAGGTGCTAACAGTTTTGTCCATGGCAGAATAACACGTTGGGAAGGCCTGCCAAGGGACTCCCTCCTCTGTTGGTTCAGGACCCCTCTGAAAGGACAACTGAACACACTCTCATATTGGTGATTCTGTGGGTGAAGGTTCCTCACGTACAGGATGCTGGCAGACTGGTCAGGCATTAAAGGGTTTCAATTTCCTGGAGGCACTGACAGTCAAATAAATTAGTAAAGGTTGAAAGAATCTGCCCTTTCAAAGGGTTGGGCTAAACCACACTTTTTACGTGACAATCAGGAATAGTGTGGCCAGCAGGATCAGGGAAGTGATTCTTCCCCTGTACTTGGCACTGGTTACCTTGAGTACTGGGTCCACTTCTGGGCCCCTCAGTTTAGGAAAGATTTTGAGGTGCTGGGGAGTGTCCAGAGAAGGGACTGGAGCACAAGTCCTGTGAGGAGCAACTGAGAGAGCTGGGGTTGTTTAACCTGGAGAAGAGAAGGCTCAAGGGAGACCTTATCGCTCTCTATAATTACTTGAAAGGAAGTTGTAGCAAGGTGCGGGTGGGTCTCTTCTCCCGAGCAACTAGGATGTTTAGGATGGTTTGAACTGGAGAAGACACAGTCCCAGCTCCCCACATCTGAATCTGCATGTAAATCAATCACTTCATTTCTCCTTTAAGAAAGTTCAATGTAATTTTTATTAATTTCCTTATTTTGGCTATCTGGTTCATTCTACAGTAAATGCTCTTTTAAACCAACAGACTGTTGGAAGGTATGAGACATTTCCTTCCCCAGTTCTAACAATGAGTTCTTGCCCTGGGAAAAAAGTATCTGCTCTTCACAATTGTTTATTCCATAGGGAATTAGAAATAAAAAGGGAGTGTTTTGTCAGGAAACGTGTTTCTTATGCAGCTGCATGAAACACAATTGCATCCACTTGCTTAGTTTATGTGTAGGCCTCAGTTCTGTAATCTTAGCTGCAGTGCCTCTCTCTGCTGGTGTCTTGCAGACCATGGACCATGACAGCTGTAGAAATCTAAAAGCCATGCACAGAGCTCAGTATCAGTGTTCCTGTACTGATATCCAACACGTTATACCAACTAAAGGAGATTTGCAATTTCAGAATACATTGAAAGACCCACTCATAGATTTAGAAACAAATTTGGTGGGTAACTTTATAAAATATCATCTTTGGAGGTTTTCTGTTCATTCTTATGTGAAAGAAATCCAATTTAAGCTTAATGTTAAATGGTATCCTAAATGAAGGTACAGTTTTAGCACAGGAACTAGCGGGACTTGTTGATAGAACTTTAGCTTGGAAGGGGGAAAGGAACAAAACCAGGCTTTCCAGTGATGAGTGCTGGGATGGTGTGCCAAAACTTGAGAAAATCAGCACTCATGGGATCCCTCAATCTGACTCAAGAGGCATTGGCTACACTCTACCACACCTGAAATGCTTCTACACTAATGCACACAGCATGACGAACAAATAAGAGGTGCTCAAAGCTTTGATCCAGTCCCAAAGATTGACATCACTGGCATAAGTGAAACCTGGTGGGATGAGACCTGTGACTGGAGTGCCCTGTGAGTGCCCAATAGTTACATGCTCTTCAGGAGGGATAGGAAGGGCAGAGAAGCCAGAGAGATGGCACTCTATGTAATAGAAGAATTGGAATGTATGGAGCCTACAGTGGCAGTGGCACTCTGCCTCTGGGTAAGAATCAAGGGACAAACTGTTGCTGTGACATATCACCTTAGCTGCCTCAAACCCGAATTGGAGAAAAAGGATAAGTTGTTTTGGCCCTGGAAGAGGCCTTGTGTTCTTAGCAAGTGCGTGAATGTTTGAGTGAATGCTCTAATTTTAGGGCCGCAGCATCCTTGAAGCTCCTGTGTGAAAGAATGTAAATAAAAGCTGAGAGCATGAGGGCCAGAAGATTACTTGAAGAAGCTGGTTGGCTTCTCTGTCTAATTGGCAAGAGGATAAGGGGTTTTGAGACAACTAAAACAACAAGGCAGAGTTCCTGAAATTAAGCTTGTTGTGATGAGTTTTCTTTCTGCAATCAGTACACCTTGTCAAAATCCCCTGCGCACACCAGCGTGTTTCCTATACAAACAAATAATGTGGAGTGGTAATGGAAGTCTACTACAGACCTTCTGGCCAGGACAATGGCACCTACAAATTATTCTTTGAGGAACTAAGGGACACTCCCAAGTCAACTGCCCTCGTCCTTATGGGGGACCCCAATTTGCCAGAAATTAACTGGGAGCATCACACAGCTGGTACAACACAGGCCAGAGGATTTCACAAAAAACCTGGATGACAACTGTAGGGGCCCCGCAGTCTCTTCATGTCTGCAGGCACGTCCAGGGGTCACCAAATGTAACGCACATGGTCCCGGAGGCATAATGACGAGAAGGATGACTCCATAAAGTCTCAGAGGCTTTATTTATCTATTAGAGCACTAATTTCTATGCAGAGAAAGCTTAAGCATCTAAGCGTTGGCAAAGGCTTTAATACCTACCAAGCAGACCCTGCTTCCATGGTTCCCCAGGCAGTCTGCCTGGAGAACCCTGGACGTATGTCTCTGCCTAATCAGAAGATGACCAGGCAGAAGGTCTGCTTTTTAAGAAGTCAGAAAATGGCTGCTGCTTCTTCCTGCGCAGTTTCAGAATATATATCAAACTATATTGTTTACATTGGCTGTCCAATGACCTGGGGATCAAGTTCTCCTTGTCCAACCAGGGGGGACAAGGCCATAACCAGTCAGAACATGACTTTTGCTCGTGCTCAGGAGAAATGTGCCCTACAGCACAGGGCCACAGACAACTTTATGGAACAGGTTCTAAGGGAGCTGACTCTGAAAGATGCCCTCCTTGATCTGCTTCTTTGCAAGGAACCTCATGAATGAAGTGGAGATTTGTGGCTGTCTTGGGCACAGCGACCATGAAAGCAATCAAGTTTAAAATCTCTGTTGACAGGAGGAAAAGTGCCAGCAAACCCTCAGCTCTGGACATGAGGAGAGCAGACTTCAGGCTGCTCGGGGAATTAGTAAGTAAACGCTCCTGGGAAAATGTTTTTGCAGGTGCTGAGCCATTCTTTAAACATCACCTCTTGAGGGCAAAGGAGCAAATGTAGGAAGTGGCAGGAGAGGCAGAAGGTCAGCTTGGCTGAGCAGGGATCTTCTCTTGGAAAAAAGGCAAAAAAGAAAGGTGTATGCCCAATGGAAGCGAGGTCAAGTGACATGGGAATTATAAAGAAATGCAGCTTGCNGAATTATAAGGAAATGCAGCTTGCCATTATAGGAAGAAAATTTGTGCGACCAAAGCTCTACTGGAGTTGAAGCTGCCAGAAATGTGGGGAACAATAAAAAGAGGGTTTTTTTTAATATGTTTATGGCAATAGGCAGGATAGAAATATCATCAGCCCATTACAGGATGAGGATTGTCACCTCACAAACAGGGACAGAGACAAGGCAGAGGCGTTTAATGCTTTCTTTGCCTCCATCTTCAATATGGGTGATGGACCAAGGCGGTCTCGGTGCCCTGAGCTGGAGAACCATGGCTGCAAGAATGATCAACTCCTGGTTGACCCTGAACTTGGCAGGATCTGCTGCTCCAGCTGGATCCCTATAAATCTGCAGGGCCTGGTGGGATTCATTCCAGAATCTTCAAAGAGCTGGCTACTGTCATTGCAAAACCTCTCAATGATTTTTGAGAGGTCTTGGGAATCCAGAGGTATTCCTGACTGGAAGCTGACAAATGTCCCAATTTTTAAGGACGACCCCAGAGACTACAGGCCTGCCAGTCTCACTTCAGTGCCTGGTAAAGTTATGGAGAAGATTATTCTGGGAGGTATTGAAAAACACCTGAAAGACAATGCTGTCATTGGTCACAGCCAGCACAACTTCATGAAAGGAAAGTTCTGCTTATCAAACCCGATTTCATTCTATAACAAGGTAACACACCTAACTGATCAAGGGAAGCCAGTGATTTAATCTTCTTAGATTTCAATAAAGCTTTTGATACTCTTTCTCACAGAATCCTCCTGGACAAAATGTCCAGCACACAACTGGATAAACTCATCATGTGATGAGTGAGCAATTTGCTCACGGGTCAATNTCATCATGTGATGAGTGAGCAATTTGCTCACGGGTCAATCACAGAGGGTAATAG
>WEIV01006694.1:0-73985 GCA_013390005.1 Calyptomena viridis
CCCAACCTCTGTTTCAGTATAACCAAAACTGCATATACTCTCTTGTCATTCCTGACGGAGCTGTGAATAATAAATCATTGATAGCATTGGCAGCAGCTGCCCAGGGCACACCTCACACCCCAGGCCACAATAGATAAAGAAAGAGATCCAGGGAGACATTAACACATCCACACCCAGCTGGATGGGTCCTCTCTGCTAATGGGCCCAGCTGCACTAACACAATAGGAAGTTACAATGGCCCACATCCTTAAAGGATCCAAAATATCCCAGGACTCACAGAGATAAAACACCCATTGTGAAACTCTCTGCCCTTGGGAGAGGTACTGGGCATTCCCACCTGAACCTGGGGATACATAGTCTTTGGGGTTTGGGACTTGGGGTACCACTTCTTGGATCCAGAGAGGGAACAGAACTCCAGCACTGCCACTCTCGAGGAGACTGCCGTCATTCCTTTGACAGAACTGTGACCATAATCCCAAGTAACGAGTTTCCTTTTCTTCTGCTTTGCACCCAGGGGCACCACACAGTGCTCGAGACAGGAGCTAATGAGCACCGTGCTGTTCCTGTCCCAGGGAGCTGAGTTGTACTTTGTCTTTGTGGGCCAAAGCAGGTTTGTTATCTTGCGTCATTGTATATATTGTAATCTTTTTAGTGTATTGTAGCTCTGACTTGTGCTCTCTCTAAAACTCGGTTAATTTCTTCCACTGGTTTACTTCGAAACCAGCACATCCCCTTCCTCCCTGCACCTCTCTTCCAGGTCCACAGGGATGAGACAACACAGCTTTAGCCTCTCCTGTTCACTGTGCTCCCATTAGACACCCTTGCCCTCTGCAGCAGCTTTAATAGAAACTGAAGAACATGGACTCCTACCTCAGGGTGTCTATTTAATTAAGTGTCCAGATGTTAAAGGGTATCAAGTGTCCTCTGGGCTAACACAGGAGGATCTGTTGGACTTGGTGAAATAGGAATGTGTGAAACCAAACAAATTTGTTTGGCCTGGACAGGGAGGAGCATCTGTGGGACTGTGAGGGACCTGCCCAGACCAGATTGCCTGCACCCTGCTGGGGAGGGCTGTGGTACTTCAGTGAGGGGAGGCACAGAATTTCAGGCCACATTTGTCATGGTCATGAGGTTGAATGTGATCAAACCTTGCCACCCTCCACAGTGCTCACCACAGAGGGAACCAGAGACCTGCAGTGGGCAGTGTGAAGGAGAAACTGGAGTCTGCAGCCAAGCTGAGAGTAGGGACCAAATCCCAGAGAAGGAGCAGCACGAGCTCTGCATCAGCCGAGGTCCCTCTCAGCCCCCATGGGTGGTGTGCAGGTGGGGGTGATGTGTCGCACATCCACAGACTGAATCCTTGGAGCCACTCTCATTCTTATCTCACATTGTGATGGAGCTTCATCTTCTTCTCACACACTGACAAACAGCTGGAGCCAAGGTAAAGGTGGTGGATCTTTCCTGAAGAGGAGAAAGGGGACTGTGTTTCAACCAAAATGAAAATCTTCCATTCCAAATTGAACTTTTAGCAGAGTATTGCCTCTAAACAAAGGCCAACTCAAAGGACTTAAAACAAGTGAAACTCACTGTTTTGATTTGCAGGGAGATTGCAGCCAGAGAAACACTCTCACATGGAAGGTTTTGCACTCATTGAATCAGTAGCTCCCAGCAGAAAACCTTGCCTTTGGAAAGTTTCCAACCATCACTGCTTTGGAAACAGTGCTTAGGGCAAATCACACTGCCATGTCAACATTGAATCATACCTCAGATGGAGACAGAAGCTTAGAGGGTTTCTAAAGCAAGTGTTTTCACCACATCCTTCATGAAACATCCTTTTTCCATTTCCAGTTCTTCCCTGGGCAATGAGCATTGTTATAAACATTTATGTTGTTTCTCTCTGCCAAATTATCATTGTCACTCTCACCACCATAGGAGCTTCTAGGTGATGGTAGTTACTCACAAGCAACAATTTTAGAATCTGTAAAAACAAGTAGGATATATGGTTTACACATCTAACTATACAATATATATATTATATATATATAAAATACATATGTGTATATTTAACTATATATGTATGTATATACACATTTAACTATAACTGTTTCAACAAACAAGCTTAAATTGTAAATTTTTTGAAAAAGCTCAAATATCAGGTACTTACAAGTTTTGTAAAAGCAAGTCGCTCTGAACACATATTTTGTTGCTCTTTACTCTTTCAGGTATCATTCCACAGTCACTGTTGTACCAGAAGGCAGACAGTGAGAAGTAAGTAAAGAACCACCTAAAATACCAGTCCATCTACACAGAACATTTGATGGGTCTCTTTGCCCACCTGGAACTTCCTAAGGAATTCACTTTCACCATATTCCTGCTTTGTAGGAGTAGGATAGCGTTGTCATCACTCACCTAAACAGGAATCATAGTGTGGTGTGGAAAGTTGAACAGGATTCATCTGAACCTTATCCCCAAGCCTGACCTTTAAGACTATTTTTCCTCTTTCAGTTGTGTGTGGCAAGTCTTGATTTATCATCATCAGGGGAAACATGTAACTACACTGGAAGAGGAAAATCATCATCATGATGGCTAAGCTTCACAAATTAAGATATGGGAAGGGCTCTACCCACACTTGTTACAAACGTGCTGATGGCTAAAAAGGCCAATGCAGGATAGACAAGTCTGGGAACAAAAGGCACAGCTAAAAGTCTCCTTAGGTGGTATTGACAAGGCACAGTTCTTTCTACGTTGTCTTTTCTCCTTGAGACTAATTCTACGTGAGTTCACAGATTCACAGAATAACCGGGTTGGAAGAGACCTCCGAGATCATCGAGTCCAACCCATACCCTAACACCACAACCAGATGAGGGCACCAAGTGTGCCCAGAGTTGGGGACTCCACCACCTCCCCGGGCAGGTTGTTCCAATACTGTTTTATTCTTTCAGTAAAAAACTTTTTCTAATCTCTAACCTGAACCTACCCTGGCACAGCTTGAGATGACGCTCTCTAGTTCTCCCAGTTGCCGCCTGGTGAAAGAGACCAACCCCCACCTGTCTACAACCTCCTTTCAGGAAGCTGTAGAGAGCAATAAGGTCGCCTCTGAGTCTCCTTTTCTCCGGACTGAACAACTCCAGCTCCTTCAATCTTTCCTCATAGGGCCTGTGCTCCAAGCCTCTTACCACCCTCATCGCCCTCCTCTGGACACGTTCTACTATCTCGACATCCCCCCTAAACTGAGGGGCCCAGAACTGAACACCGTACTCAAGATGTGGCCGAGTACAGGGGAAGGATGACCTCCCTCCTCCTACTTATCATACATTCCTAATGCTGGCCAGGATGCCATTGGCCTTCTTGGCTGCCAAGGTGCACTGCTGTCTCATATTCAAATGGATGTCAACCAGTACCCCCAGGTCCCTTTCTGCCTGGGCACAGTCCAGCCACACTGTCCCCAGCTTGTAGCATTGCCAGGGATTTTTGTGGCCAAAATGCAGAACATGACACTTAGACTTACTGAACTCCATCCTACTGGACTCTGCCCATCTATCTAACCAACCCAAATCTCTCTGCAGAGCCTTCCTCCCTTCCAACAGATCAACGCAAACTCCCACCTTAGTGTCATCAGCAAATTTACTGATAAAAGATTCAATACTCTCATCCATGTCATCAATAAAAATATTAAACAAGACTGGTCCCAGCACAGACCCCTGGGGGACACCACTGGTGAATGGCTGCCAGCTGGATGCAGCACCGTTCACCATCACCCTCTGGGCCTGACCATCCTGATCCAGCAAAGAGTGCTCCTATCCAAGCCGTGAGCTACCAACTTTTCCAAGAGTATACTATGGGAAACAGTATTGAAGGCCTTTCTAAAGTCCAAATAAACAGCATCCATAGCCTTCCCCACATCTACCAGGTGGGTCACCTGATCGTAAAAGGAGATCAGGTTGGTCAAACACGACCTACCCTTCGTAAACCCATGTTGACTGGGTCTAATACCCTGGCTGTTCTGTAAATCCTGCATAATAACATTTAATATAAACTGTTCCGTCACCTTACCTGGTACTGAGGTCAAGCTAACAGGCCTATAATTACGAGGATCCTCCTTCCTACTCTTTTTGTAAGCAGGCGTCACATTAGCCAGCTTCCACTCATCTGGAACCTCGCTACATCTCAGCCACAGCAGCAGAAGAGGTAGGAAGTCAGTGCCTTCATACTGACAGCTCCTCAGAAGCTTGATAAAGGGGCAGACAACTGAGATGACAAGCTTCAGTTATCATCTCTGGATCCAGGCTGGACAGTAGAGAAAATTATGAGGCCAGGATTACAGAACCAGCACAGGCTGAGGAAAGGCAGAGCATGTCAGGTGACATTTCCCTGCTGTTTTTCCATGACCTCACTAGGCTCAGTTTCTCACCTTCTGAAGCCCAGGAGGCATACCAGGGAGTCACACTAACTGGATCCTAAAGATGGGCATGCACTTCACACTGTCCTGATGAAAAATATTTATGTGTCAGGGAGCTGGAGCATCCTGTAGACTTGCAAGCTTCTCACAGTCGTTGTTTTCTTTCCCTATGGTATCCTACCACCAGCTCCAGAGGTATAACCGAGGCAATAATCAAAGTTTTCAACTGTCAGTGGACTTGCTCAATATTCTTTCTTGTTTCACAGTCTTCTTGCAGGTTTTCCTAAACCTTAGTTTAGGAAAGGTTGAGGCTCACATGATACACAGAACCGTAATACTTCCTTTCTTAACTAGCAGCTATTTTGCTCAAGTGCAGATCTGTGGGCTTATTCCTCTCTGTGAATTTTTTATGTGAATATTCCTCTCTGCAAAATTTCCTCACTCACACTGGTCAATTCTTGCCTCCTCCAGCACTTCATGCTAGTGCAGGAAAAGAAGAATATGAATTCTGTCAAATTACCTCCAGGAAGATTGAATAAATACAATAAAACTCTGAGCATTATTAGAAAGTTTTTTGCAAAAAGAGAAAAAATAATGCAATGGAAGGACATCTCATGAGTATTTCCCAGCCTATGGCAGTGACAATAAAGCTGCCGATCTCTGATGAGGGCATCTGTGGCACCAAATTCTTGTTCCATATCATGTTCTGAGGCATTACCAATATAAATGCTGCTTGAAAGGGATGTGGCATGTATATGGTGCAGGACACAATGTTAAGAAGATGCATTGGACATGGAGAAGTGGGAAAGGTGAGGGCTCTGCAAGGACAAGCTTAGGGGGGGCCATAAACATGGAAAGATAGGGACACCAGGCCATAGAACAAGAAGACGGGGGAAGACCTAGTGTTTGAATAGCTTTCATACAGTCCTTAAGGAGCCTGGATAAAGCTGTTCCCATCCAGTTGCAGAAAAAATACAGAATTTAAAAAAAATATTTGCCAGCTTCACACATGCACACACACACACATCTTGAAGTGTCTCTGCAATTTCTGATGAACTGGAATGTGTGACTAAAACATTTGTGAAGTTTCCCCCAAGGCATCAGCTCTTCCACTGGCATAAATCAGAACCTCTCCACTGACTGATGGATTTACTTCCCTTTGTGCTCCCCAAGGACCTAGCCAGAGGCACACACTATTTTTTGCTGCCCTGTGGAGTATGCGGGGGTGCAGATTTGTATGGTCAGGTCCTTTGAAATTTCATTCTTTGGTTCCAGTGACAAAATGAACCAGTCTGGAGCATTTTCAGTGATTTGGAAGGTGCCTGGATGTCCCTCTATAAATAGGTAGCTAGATCTAGCTCTTTTTTTCTAACCATGGTTGCAGTGATGTGACTTGTGGCTCATAAATCTGCAAAGGTCTGAGAGTCATTGCTCCAAGTATCTGGAAAGCAAAAAACTGAGGATCTTCCAGGAGCTCACTGAATACATCATCTTAAAAGCACAGACAACCTGCTGAAGATTCTGCTGAGCTGAGTGGCCTCACAGAGCATTGCTGAGTGTCTGTGTATGGAGTGGAATGAATAGTATGGATTCAGCTGTGTCTGGGTTCTGCCTCCTGAGGTTGAGTGCTGCTTGGCACAAAGAATTCAGCACATGGTAGGACAATGGTAGCACGTGCATTGTGTTCTCCTTCCTAGATGGTGTGGCAACCAGAAACCTGCACTCCTTGACAAAGAGATGTCCCTGGCCAAGGCCCAGCCTTGCCCTGTTGAAGTGTGTCTCTGTTCTCAGAAGTGGCTGGAGAAGAGTGATGTGCGTGCTCAATTCGCCGGTGACCTCCCAACCCACTGCACCTCAACATGCAGTGACATGCCCCTTATTTCTCACCTGCCAGGCTCTTGTGCTCATGGGATATGCTCATTCTCCTTTAAAAGCAACAGAAGTGAAAGGTCTGAGAGGAAAACTCTGCTTTCCATTCCACTCACATTAATCTTTACAGGGTGGTGACAGGAGCTCAGGAAACAATTTAGTGATGATCCACAGTTACAGACCCAACCCGTATCCTGCTGTCTCAGGGATGTCATCTCCATGGTGTCTAGGGAGGCAAAAAGCTATGAAGTACTTCTGTAATTACTCGGGTCACCAAAGTAGCTGTATATACACGGAGGATCCCTGCTCTGTGCAGCTGTCTGACAGATGGGGAATAAATGTAACCATTACAACTGGTGAAATAATAACAGCGACAATAATAATTACAATAACAACACTAATAATAGAGGTGGGAAGAAACTGTTCACAAGCATTTTTGATTTGGGATTCTCACCAGACTTGTATATTCAGGCCATGCTCTGACTTTGCCTATTCAGTGTGCGTAACACCGCAAAAATCAGATTTTTCTACCAACCCATGCATATAGAACTCCTGTATGTCAATTACCACTGTTGTGCTGAGATCACTGGCTGACCTATGTTGACCAATGTCTCTGTTGGCTCTGCACGCTCTTCCATCTATATGTGCCTTTCTTCTTTTTGAACACCTGCACTGATATTGATCCTTGCTGCAGGAGAAGTTAGATACAGGACCTTGAAACAGGAGAACACAGTAAAATTTCCAGAGTTTAGGGATGTTACCAAAGTTGTCAAGGTCATTGACTCTGCTTTCCAGAAATGAGAGCTGTGTTTCATACTTCATACAGGGAATTAGAAAACTCCAAAGTGCATTTTTGTGCCTGAGGATTTTGGTTTCTGCAGTCCCAAGCCTCTATCATTGTATCCCCCCACCACTCATAACTTGATGAGAAACAGAGGTGGGATTGAAAGATTTAAAATAAAAAAAATTATAAATTTTTGCATTTCCTTTAATTAAAACCTTGTAAAATATATAATTGCTTTAAATATACCTTTGAACAGCTTCTGTGGCTGTCTCTGTCATTCTAGCTCTTACATCCCACTCAGATCTTTGTGTTGATAGGAAGGCAGGGTGACTTTTGAGAGTTTCACTCTCATTTCCTCAACATGCAAAATATTCCCAAAAAAAAAGGAGGAACACCATACCTTCCACTTCTCAGCACACTGAGTTTGAAATCATTGTTCTCTGGATTGCATTGGTTTTAACCTGGACACTGTTTGATCCCATCATCCAACTGACAGCATTGTGTTAGGATGTATGGGATGGCCCTCAGGAGATTACTAAGCAAGCTCAGAGGGATCTTTTGGGTTGAATTAAAGCTATTACGTCACTCTTGGTATTTTTGATTTTGGGGAATTGGATGCTTTCAGAAAAGTCAGGTCAGCCTGGGTTTTCTCTGAGCTATATATACTTTTTTTTTTTTTTTTTAATTGAAGGGGAAAAACTTCCTTCCTTAGCAAGATTAATCTGTATGCAGACCTTATAACTCTCAGCACCTTGCTACCTTGTTAATTTGCTGGCCGCACAACTTTTTGCTGCATGTTTTATGTTGGTAAGCATTGAAATATCTGCAGTGCTTCTGAGCTGGTGTCATAATCCTGGAACTGGATGGGAGAGCAAACACCAAGTTCATCCCCTATAAACTCTCTAGCATTGCAATATGTGGCTCCAAGGTAACTTCTTAGAGGAGTAGTTTAGGTAAATAAGTAGGTAGGTAAGTAATGTGAGAATTTGGCTTTGTGTTTTACAAAATCTGATGGTAATTGTACACAATGTGGGGACTCCTGAGATGCTGTCAATCAACTCCTCTATTTACAAAGTTTTCAGCTCCCTTAGCTGTGTTATGACACTGGTGGGGTTATTCTGATGCCAGTGAGGTTGGCTGGCACCGGTTTGGCAAACATGGTAGCTCTCACAAGGCTGGTTATAGTGCAATAAGCCATCTAACAGCATGAGGGGTGACAAGTTCAGGCCCAGTTACACAAATGTTTAAAGTTGCAGAGCAATAGACTAACATTAAAACACATTGGTTGACCCCATCTGGATATTGAAATATGACAAGGCATCAAAGAGGTGCTGAGAATTGTATCACACTGTATTGACTGCACTGAATGAAGAGCTACCACATCCCCCTATTCTATTTTATCTCGATAAATGGATTTATGGAGTAGAAACAAGTTCAAATGATGAATACCAGTCTTTGTGGCTGACATTTCTGTTAGTAGAGGCTGTGGGTGGAGTGTGGCACAGGTTACTTGGAGACTGAAAGCAAAGTGGTGAGAGATCTACTTCACCTTGTCCTTTCACAACAGACAGTCAAAACACAGACGTTTTTCCTGTTTTTTTTTTCTTTTTAATCAGAAATATTTTCCACTCCTGGAAAATATGTGTGGCATTAAACTAAGAGTTGCAAATGGGTCTCCAGCTTTAGGTTGCCACCATGCACAGCCTTGTTTCGAAAACCCGCAAGTCTCCTCTACTCCACCTCTAAAGGGTAGACATAGCTATTCTTTGAGGCTTAAATAACTAATTTGCCTTCATGTTTTCTGATGTTCATGGTTACATTACAGAGAATGAGCTGCCTGTTCAGGAGGAATGTGATATTTAGCTAGGATTTTATTTTAAAACTGAGAAGGTTTAGCATCAAAACTGAGAACAATGACAAAAACAATAGACTTGGAAAAATGTCCTCAGAATCTGGGGACAGATTCAGAAGAATATTCTCCCCTGAGAATGAGACTGAAGAAATGAAAGAGGTATCATTATGATGGTGTTATACTTAAAGCAGATGGTTCTGAAACGATATGCAGAATAAATAGACTCCACAACCTGTTATAGTTATGAAGTGGGTAGGTATTATGAGCGCCTGGCACAAGCGAGATATCTCTCATAAAACTTGTGCCCTTTNGAAATGAAGGTTTCTAATGATTATGTTGGTAAGGAAAATGCTGGAGAAAAGTGTCCAGTTCTCTGAATTTAAGATTGTGTGCATCTTTCTTTGCCTGCTTTGTGTAAGGAGCAATCTCAGCTGAATGTTTGTGCTTGGACATTTTTGTTGGCATACTTAGGTTCCTCCTGCATGCATATATAGGTGAGAATTGGATCTCCTGGTACTGTTAAAAAACACAGTATCATGTGATAACTGCAGGGTCCTGGCAAGATGCTCCCTCTCCAGAGCACATTCCTGAAGGTGCAGTTAGCGCTGCCAGGGCAGCCGTGTGTGTGTGTGTGTGTGTGTGTGTGTGTGTGTGTGTGTGTGTGTGTGTGTGTAGTGTGTAGTAACTAGCTGGTATTAAGTACCTAAACCCTTGGTGAGCTGCTTTGGGATGGCACAAACAATGTCATCTGGAGATGACTGTTCTTCTCCTCCTTTCAGTCCAGAACAATTGGGGTGATAGATGAGGTTTCCTGGACAGATGAGTGTGACTCACCCAGCTTGATGGACAGAAGGGAGGGGAGTGAAGTAAGGGGCCAAAAATAGTCCTGGAGACATTGGCTTAGAAGGAAGGACAAAACAGAGCACAGACTAGAAAATAAAAGACCTACAGTGATGTGACATTAAGACCATCTGGACAATGTTTGGCAGCAGTTGAAAAGCAAACAAAGCCCCGAGAAGGGTTTCTAAAAGTGAGGGGAATATAAACGACATACTGACGGGTAAGTGCTTAGAAAGGATTGAGCTCTTCTGATCTATCTGTGCCGGTGCCTCCAATTTTGAAAAGGAGCAGCCCAAAGGCAAGGGGAAAAGAAAAAAACCAAACAAACTGTCTCAGGGAATGTGACAGTTTGAAGAGAGAGATTCAACCAAGTCTTGGCTTGCTGATACTTAGAGAAGCTCTCTGAGAGATCTGGCTGAGATGAGGATGTCTGAAAGGCAGGTAGCATAGTAACATTCACCAGCTATACAAATAAGTGCCAACAACAAAAGAAGAGCTCAGAGGCTGACATGCAGAATAGTGTAAATGGACCTATATATTTGCATAACATCTGCCAAAATTATTGAGGTTGCTAGGTGCTATTGCCAGAGAAATGAAGTAATAGTGATCAAATCACATGTGGTGTAAGAGGAACTTCAAAGGAAAAACAGCTTCAAGGAAAAAAAGGGGTTTTGGGGTAGTTCTTGATAGTTGCTTTAAATTTGACAACAACTGAACATGAGAAATACTGTATTTGAAGGGAAAGGAGGAGTTGCATGCTTTTCTGAAATGGAAAAGGTGGTTTCCCACAACCCTTTTTTTTTTTCCTGAAGAATATCCCAAACCAGAAAGTTTGCTGTGCTTTCTGGGCTAGTGTTTGGAGTTTTTTCCCCTGCCTATCTTTTTCTTACAAAAGCCAAACCAAATCAAGACAAAACATATTGTAACTACAACTTTTCAGGCTGTGAGACATGAAGATAAGGAGAAAGAAGAAATGCTAGCAAAAAACCATGTTTAATTCCTTGTTCCCCTTTCCCTGATAACATTCATTTTGATCCAAGTGCCACAGCAACATTGTTGGGAATGTTTCTCCTATCTCTAGTCCAAAATTAGAGTGAAGGAACTTTGCTGGCAGGCAACTAAGCTTTGTTTTGGGAAAGTGTATCTGTACAGACAATCATGGTTTTTGACAGCAGCTTAGGATATGGGCGTTTATTCACCCAGACTGATGAATTTAACAGAAGTTTTCCTACCCAACAATTGCCACAAATCAAAAAAATCCTCCAAAACACCATGACTACTGATGTGGATAGGTGTAATTCCATTAACAGCAATGGCTTTGGATAGGGTGATGGTTTGCCATCCTTCCATACAATTGTGTTTATGCCTTCCTCCTGTTGCTTAAGGAGTAGTAAAAGTGTTTATCAGCTTTGGGGTAAGACATATGTTTTATGGGTTTCTGGCTCCTATTTTGTTTTCTGTGTGTGTAAAACAGGAAATTCCCCCCCAATCTCCTTCTTCTGACTCTGTTCTTGTCCCCTCAGCACCTGTTTCTGAATTCTTTTATCACAAGGCCCTGCTGCAAAGTTTCTTCTTATCTAAATTGGCTTTTTGTGATTTTGCATCTGAACGTTCAGCAAAAAGGAAATGATCCATTGCAGGAACACAATTCACAGGGCTTCAAACTGTTGATTTCACACTGATTTCCCTGCAATTGGCAAGCAAGCCCATAATTTCCTAGTTGGGCACTCTCAGTTACTAAAGTCACAAGAATTGGGAGTAGGAGTTGAATTATGCAAAGATATTCAGGGAGGGGAATAAAGGCTCATTAATTAGAAATTAATCTCTACCAAATGGAAGTGGAATTTAGAATTCTACATCCACATAAGCCTCCATCACTGAAGAGTTGAGAGGAGTATGATCTTTCCAAATGTGTTTTCCCTGAGGTTTTCAAGCTCTTCTTAAGTAGAGTTGGAGAGATAACATCAGGATAGCTGGAGCTCAAGCATGTGAGCAGGTATGGCTTGAGGAAATGCCTAGTATCAGCTGAGATGTGGTAACTCAGGGCTTGGAGTGCTTGGCTTGTTACAGCAGAGACTGACCAGCTCAGCATCCTCACAGCAGATCTCTTTCCTCACTTCCAGTTCTGATGTGGGTTAAGCTGACACTGAGCAACTCATTAAACTGAAGTTATGTCACCGTGATATGGATCTTGGAGATTTCAAGATACCTCCACCTTGCTTAAGATGAGCACCTCTCATGCTCTGAGACCACAGTCTTCAGTCTGCAAACAAGGGACATGCTCACAAGTCATCAATCGCAGCCTAGAAAATCCTTCTCTCAGGCTGTCTGCAATGTCAAATCCACAAACAAGCCTGAGAAAAATGGAGGGAGTTAATTTGAGCATCATCAACCCATTCACACAGCAAAGTATAAAATAATCCTCAAATGAAGGTGCTTTATTTAAAAAGTCAATTTGTAAACAGGGAACTTGAGAACACAGACCTGGAAGAAATATCTGCTTCATCACTATGCCCCAAGGCTGGTTCAGCCTCGCCCAAGTTATCTAGGATGTATGTTTGTCTAATCTCTTCTTCAGTTTCTCCAGAGGTGGAGGTGTGATACATAGGTGTGAGCCTAGGTCTCAGCTATTCCTGCTTGCCTGAGTGTTTCCACAAAGTCAGAGCTAACAACGTTTTCCTGCAAGTGACAGAATAATTTGGTGCTCCATCTGCAATGGAAATGGAAAGCAATTTATTCCATACTTCCTCTTGCTGTCCTCTGAGCTGGACAACCACCAGTTCTTTCAGCCTGTCTTTGCAGATTGGGATTTCAAACTGTAACTCTATCACTCTCTCCTGCATTTGCTGCAATTGACTCACATTTTTCTTGAAATGTGATGCCCAAAAATGGGCAAATATGTAAATACATGTAAAGTCTTAACACTGTGAAAAAGCAGAGCTGTGTTAGACATAACAGCTGTATTCCTGTATCCAGACATACATTGTCTATATCACTCTTGGCTTACATTTAATTTGTGACCAACTATAACCACCAGATATTTTTATAGTGATTTGTACAATTGATTAGTTCTGCCTGATTGTCTTTGATTTTTTTAAGGCAATTAAGTTACTTTCTTAATCCATTTCCCAGGTCAATTTCCCATTTTGTCAAGATCAGATTGACTTCTTAGCCTGTTTTTCAAAGCCCTCAGGCCCTCTCACCATCTATAAACTAATGAATATAATTTCAAGTCCATCAAATCACTAAAAACATTGAATAAAAAATGTTGAATGCAGTCTTTACCTGAATATTGTTGCAAATTGACTTTTGTTATGCCAAGGTAATCTCTGTTTCACTGAAAAATGTCTCCTTAAAAGGAAGCACACAAAGAAGTCATGCAGGAAAATGTAATTTCAGATGTGCATCAGATCAGACAGATGTGGTACCTGTGTTTTATATCACCCTTTTGACAAGATGTACCAAGTTGTAAAGATAGCTTACCCTGCCAATCTGAAATTATGTGTCTGATTCAGCACCAAAGTACATATTTCATTATACACTTTTTTTCTTCATGCAATAGCAGTTAGCAGTTGATTTCCAATGGGATACTGACTCAATTAAGTGTATTTTGCAGGCATTCAGAAGTGTTTCAAAACTACTATTTTTGGTGTATGCTGGGATTTGTCTCCTCTGCGATTGTAAATAGCCTCCCTCAGAAAGCACAAAGGTAAGACTTCTGTCCTTTGATACAACCCAGGCTGGAGAACAGCACTGCAGCTGTAAGTGGTATTGTTTCTTGGGAAAAAATGTTTGGTGCTAGCATGGCTAAATCTCCATAACCTCCTTATATCATACCCAGTGCATCTGGAAGAAGCAGTTAAAGATACATGAAGGAAAAATAGACTCTATCTAGCCTTTTGTTTGCAGTGATCCAAAGTTTTGTTTAGTCTGAACTAAGGACTGAGACAGTATGTATTACTTCCAGTGGGAAAGTTGCCTTAGATCCAGTATGCAGTAGCTGATGTGCCCAACATAAAAATGCACTTCTGTTTGCACCACTGGCTGCTCTCCTGACACTCAGCCAGGTACCAGAAGACACCAGCCAGCCAAAATCAGCAGAGCCTGAGTGTAGCTTGCATCTTCCAGTAGTTTCCAGTCCAATGAACACTTGACACAAACCAGTCCATGCTGACTGGGGTAGAGACCACTAAACTTCCTCTAATTGGATCCATTGCAGTGGACTCCTGGTGTCAGTTTGTTTTCCTGCTATGGAGAGGACCTCAAAGAGGAGGGAATTCCTTTGAATCTGGCTGTTTTCTGCCCATCATGAACACAAGGATTTTCCCAGGTGTTGTGAGCTCATCTTGTTCTTCTCAGAGAATGCTAACTTTAATTTTCAGACCATTATTTACTTTAGGATTCAGGGTGTTTGTTGCTTGACTGCTGGTTCTCTTGCAAGAGTTGAAGTGCTTTTGGAGTATTTAATGGTTTGCCCTATTTTGGGTAACCACCCACAAAAGAAAAACACAAAAGAAAATACTGTTCTTAAGTTCAAGAGGACTGAGGTGGGAGGAAGTCTGGGAGGTTTTTTAAGACCAGCATGTTTCACTCCATAGCCATGTTTTAGTACTGTCTCTGCATGTCATCTGTTACTTTCCTACATTGGAACTATGGGTGTTTTCATTGGACTTCCTCTCCATTCTTCCAGGATATACTCAATCCTCACGTGAATTATCTAAGGCATCTTGGACCCCTTATGTGTGTTCTTACTTGTGTTTTTGTAGTAGAATTTGTGCACATTATGAACTTTCTTTCAATTTTTTTTAAAACACGGAAACTGTTGGGAAGAGGGAAATGCTTTACCTTCTCTTTAATGAATAAGAAAAAGATGTAATGGACCTAGATGAAACAGATGTATAAACCTAACTTTGGATTTCATTTTATTTTACAGTCAGCAAACAGTGCAAGAGGCAATCCATCCCAGTGAATCCATTCCTTGGTTAGGAAGGATGCCTGTAGCACAGCAAAGGAGACAAAGTGGGTTCTCTCCCAGAAGAACAGATTAATCCCCAGACTATTCTTACTGTCAGCTTTTTGGAGACAATTTTTGGCCAGGCAGAGATGAGAAAGGCCTAGTAGCTGGCTGTCCCCCAGGCATCTTTTGAGTTATCTCCAACAGCTCTAGCTCCCTTGTGTGCTGCCAAACCATACTCCTGTCACCACATGAAGAGCTCTTACTTGCATTAACTTATTTCAGAGTAAGGAGAAGCTGACCCCATGAAACAAAACAACAAGGAAAAGGGAGGTAGTAGTGGCATTGCTGCATGCAAGAAACGAAGGGTTGCTTTATCTATTTGTGAGTGACATCATCTGACCATGTAAGGAGCTGTGAAGGTGAAAATGAGGCTGTGAAAGCATATTATTAGGCAATTTTCTCCCTGTGATAAAAACTAGATTAAATATAGATAGTAAACCGTTCAATTAATTAGAGTGCAACAATGTAGCCTATTTTTGTGCTCTAATTGGTGCCATTTTGAAAGTAGCTGCTTCTTCCACCTCTGCTTCTTTATAAATAAACCATATGCTTTCTGGATCAACTCACCCAATTATACCTTAATTGTTTCTAGGAGCAAATCTCACTAGTACCTTAATTGTCACACAAGGATCTGTTCACACAGGGCCAGATTCCCATTGGTGATATTTTAATTATTATTACAATGCAAATGTGTTCTTTAATAGCTTATTAACACTGGAGGGTTTAGCAAACTTTTATCAGCAAACAAATATGAAAAAAGGGTATATTCTGCAAGGATTTTGGTAACCTCTTTGATTATTTATTTATAACACATCTGAAGAAGCTGGAAGCTAGGATAGGCCTCAGAAGCCTGATTTGGGTATTGGAATACATATGGTGATGTGTGTGACAACATCACCCCCACAGTGATGTTTGACATGCACTGTGTAATTGATACATTGCCAGACAGAGAGCACATAGTGAAAAGGAGAGGTTATTTTCTCATTTTGTTACGTTTCTGAAGTGGAGAGGGCCACACAAGGTTTACAAATAACATTTAATGAAGTTGCTGCAGATTTAAATCGAGGTTTAAAAACACTGCAGAAAGCTTTGTTTCCTCAGCTGACATTGACATCAACAGGGCTTATCCTCCCACATCACTTTTGAATCTGCAGCTCTTGTGTGTATATTTTAGCATATACCAACAAGCTGTGTAATTAAAGGTAGGGAGAGGACAAGAGATGGTGAAACTTGCAGTGTCTTGTCTGTATTAGAGATTAATAAGCCTGGAACTTTGTGAGAAGTGGGTCTTTATACTTATTTTAGTTCTACTGGCTATGTGAAAACTTTTAAAGCTGTCTTTTTTTGTTGTTGTTGCTGACTGTTCCCTTATAAAACAAAAAGTAGTGGGAAAACCCCCCTCATTTAGAGACAACCAAGTCTTTAGGCTTGAATGAAAACATTTATTTTCAGCTGATGCTTGAGTTTTAAAAGCACATGCACAAGCAGAAAGGCTTTTGATAACAGACAACACTTTGATACAAGAAATCACAGTGTGATTTTCTGTCAGTAGTGAACCAAAAGTAGGTTTCCTGTTGCTTGATTCTCCCTATCTTTCTTAGTGAGTTACATTTTAAGCTGCTCTGGCTGACTGGAGCTGCGGTCTGCCCTTGTGCCCGCACTGTGTCCCACAGCATTATGGCATTTCCACTTTGCATGAGGGTGAGAGTGAAGAGAAGGGGGAGATTTGTTCTGCTAGGGGTTCTATCCATGAAGAAACTTACTGAAAGACATTGAACAATGCTTGTTCTCATGCTGCTATTTCCATTGAGCTGGTTTGTTCTCTTAATTTCTTAAAAGGAGAAGTTTGCAGCTGTCAGCTCTGTGCTAGGACACCTGGATTTGGGCTCAAAACTCAACTCTGTGAAGTGCTCTCAGGGCAAAATCCAGCTATGTAGAGCACTCACCCACAGCTCTGCTCCATGCTCATTCAGGGAAGGAGAGCACTTTGCATGGACCCAGAAAGATGAGGCCACGTTCTCCTTTCAAGGACCACCTGTGCTACCTCAGTCTATTTTTTAATCAATAGTGATACAGTTAGAAATAAGGTAAAAAACAGCAGCCTTCAGAGGCATACCTATGTATGTGCTGCAGCTCCCTTGAGGTCAAAGAGTGATCTGATTTCCCTTTCAGTAATCCACCAGCAGATAACCAAATAAATGTGCTCAAAAAATAAGGAAGACCTATTGTTATTGCAGTAACTTGAGTAGTAAGCAAGACAGCAAATCAACCAAAAAGCACAGACTCAGGAAAAACTGGACTATAGTTCAGCTAAGTGCGAGTCCTGGAACTTGTGCCACATGGCCAGGCAGGCACTGTGCATCCAGCTGCCCCAGCTGGATGGAGGTGCAAAGATGGACAGAGAATAAAAGAGGTCATCTCTGTTGGCAGAGCCCCAGCCACTTCCAGCCACCCCATGAGTGCAGATGCCTCCTCCCTGAGTAGTCCCTCAACAAGGCGCAGGAAGATGTGGAACTTTGGCTCACAGGCAGTCCTGCACCTACAGAGAGATCTCCCTGTCCCTCAGGAGCCATGAATGGGGCAGCCATGCTGCATTCCCACCTGTTCATGCTGTGAGAGTAGTGAAAAGGGCCTAAAAACAGGGAAAGCCCTGCTGAAGAGAAGGCTGTCATGTACTGCATCTGGAGTTGAGCTGGAGTGCCTGCTCTTTGGTACTGCCTTCTCTGCCACCAGAACATTGCCTGGGAGAAGACACCAGCAAGTACGACAAGTATGATATTAACTTCTAGAAGAAAAGACACAAGAAAACGAAGATATGGAAATTTTAAATGGCAAGAAGGTAAAGATACAGTGTCTAGATTTATGCTTTTAGGAGGAAAAAAAACTAAGGAGAGAGAGTTCCAGCTCTTTCTAGCTGCAAAGACAACCTGACTTCTCTAAAACGAAACTGTAGTCTGACTGCTTAAGTCTCTAGCCAGGTGAACAGAACTAATAGCACTGGGAGAGCCAGACAGTTGCCCCTTTCAGTGCTGGTTCCCATGCCAAAAGAGATCCAGCTCATGCACTTTATCAGGCATGGACAGAGGAACCACCAGCAAAGCTCCTCTGGTGTGACAGGATACTCTGCAGGACTGTGCTTGCAATTAAAGTAGGTAAATATTGTGCCCAGTAGCCATGCACTGCTTGAGGAACCGTGGGTCATTGTATAATCCTGCTGCAAGTGGAGGTGGTTACTCTGAAGGTGATGCACATCTGCTGCCTGTTGGGGTGCCTGTGGGAGAGAACGGTGGAACTGGAGGTGTGTGGAAAACCCAACACCTCCACTCAGCTTTTTGCTTCACCTGTGGGTGTTTCACACAAGGCTGTTTGGTTCTTTGGTCCAGCAGTTCCTCACTTGAAAAAAAGGAATATTGCCCCTACCCCATCCCAATGAAAATGAGAGGAAAAGGAAAGGCACGAGGGACTCAGATCCTACTGTGGAGTCACAGCAGCACTATGCAGAGCTGAGCTCATTATAGTTTCTTCAAGACTTGTTCATGCTGCAATGGGACTCCTCACAGCATCTCATTTAGTAAACTGGGCTCATCTATTTGTTATTTAGTGGCTGCTTAGTGCTGCTTTGGTAGCACAAAGGATCCTTATTTCAAGTGGGAATCTGGCTTTTGAGGTCAATACCAGAAAAAAACCCTCTGACATTCGAAGATTTTGTAGCCAAACAGAAGAGGATGGCAGAAACCCAGACAGGGACCTTGAGGAAGAGAATCTGGAGGAACAGTGATAGGGTCCAAACCCCTCTGCACTGCTGTCCACAAAACCTTGGGGATCTGGGTTCCCCTTAGTCCATCCTGCTCCAGTGTCATTAACAAGCAGGGTAGGGAGACCATTTCAAAATACTTGTGAAGACACCAGCCTACAATAGGTCAGAGCGCCCTAGGCAAAAGAATCTTACTGGTAATAGGTGTGAGTCAGTTTGTAATCTGAACCTCAAATGTTGTTTTTAAGCAAAACAGGAGTCTGTGATTCATATTAGTGACAGATAATATGCCTTGGATATAGCCAAGTTGGCATAAGTGGACACTATTATTTAGAGTATGTGTATGTGTATATATAGTTGTCTTTACATTTTCACTACGTTATCTTCCTCCATCTTTTCTTCCTATTTACTTTTCATTCTGCCTTCCCTTCTGAGTCCCCACAAGTCCTTGATATGCTTTTTTAATACTTGTGTTTCTTCTGTAGTTGCATAATAGGGGCTTTTGATGGTTGGAAGGTTAAACAGAAAACGTCAGCTGCCTCACTGTCACTTTCAAAGCTAATTCTCCTCTTGGAGACCTAATGACTTATTGAAAAAGAAGAGGATTTAGGATTTTAATTTTTGATTTTCTTTTGGAAGGGATACAGAAACTGCCTTTCTTCAAAGTGCCATAAATGAGATGAATTCATGGGACAATCCTATTTCTAATGAGAAACTTTTGTGTAATTGCAATGACAGGCAAGAAAAACCAGTTGGAGGTAAAAGTCTTTTAACCTAGATTTCTAGCTTAACTTTTCCCCACTTCATTCATATGAGTTTGTAAAGCACACAAAACCTTTCATCTGGACAACTCTGCCATGCTGTCCCACTGTCCCGAATATGACTTGAGTCTTTAACTGATCTTCTGCACTGTTTCAGAGTCTTTCCTATTTCAAAGGTAAAAATTCCACCTTCGAGAATAAAAGCTAATCTCGATGCAATTGCACACACATAAAAAAGTTCTGAGCAATGCTTTAATTTAAAAATTCTTCAAAATTAATTGCAGCTAGGAGGAGAAAACTTTTTACTGTTTTTCACAGCTAAAACTATTATTTACTCTGGCAAAATCAGCAAAGACCACTGCACAGTTAATAGCACATAGAGATTATTATGACGTTACTATTCACAAGCAAAAATACTATGTTTGATTACTTAAGGTACCTCTTCCTCATTTTAGACTTTGTTCAGATATTTTTATCTACAGTGTATTTTCTTAATCAAGAAGTTACTTCTACTTGATCGGATATTTTTGCTGTTGCCACTAGAGGTCTATTCACCACTACAAATATAAAAGAAAGAGGCAAGCAATGCATTTTCTTCTCTGGATTTTATTTCTTGTAATACTGTTCAGTGTTAGTATTGGAGTAATGATGTAAAGGGAGATGGCTGTAGATGCCTTAAGCAACAGAGGTGAAGTCAGACAGAGAGTGTCACTATTGTTTCAGAGTGTATACGATTTGGTCTTCCAAAAAAATGTCACCCTTTTGGGTCGGTAATGGGCACTTCTTGGGTTTTAATTTCTGTTTCTTTTTTTGCTGCACCTAGATCTGTTTTGCCAGATTTATACACCTATCAGGTGTACAAATACATTCACCTGTGATAAACAAAAAAGGCAAGTGCTCCTGTCCTCCCTAGATGTACTCTGAGGGAGTTATACTCACTTATCACGGACTACAGCAGCATTTATTTCAGCCTGGGTAGGAGCAGAATCTTTCCTTTTGTTCCCAAAGCCTTCCTGTTCCCCTTTCCCTCCTTCTATCTTTCTTTGTCAGAGTTCCTACAAATGTTGTCTTTGCCTGGTTTACCTTTTCATCTCTGGCTCAGCAGAGCCTCCTATTTTGGTGCCACATTCCAGGGTGTCTAAGAGGTTTCTAACACTTTCCCCCTTCAGCTGACATTAAATGCAGGATTTCTTGCTGATCATTGGAAACATGCCTCTGCTCATCTCTGGAGGGAAGGAACAATACTGCTCTGCGAAGGTGGGGTTTGCTCAGTAGTGACTTTATTTTGTTCCCATTGGTAACCAGGAGTAAAATTTCTGCTGGCTTCAGTGAGACCAAAGTTAGGCTGAAACTCGTGGCTTTTGAAAATCTCCTCCTTACATTCCTTGGATCTGTCTTTCTAAAGGACTAAAATTAGAAGGCACTTGCTGAACTCCACCAGTTTTTCTCTGGTTAGTTGGTTTTCTCTGTCCTCTCTGTCTCTCCCTTCCTCTTCAACCTGTGAGATGATATTAGCATAGGACAGGATCATGGAGAAGTGATAGGAGGAAATATCCTATTAAAGACAGGCTTTCCTGGAGCAATTTTCCCTACCTCTCTCTGGAATCAAGAAGTGTCAACAGTGCAGGGCTGGGTCTTGTATTTGTCACTGGAGCCATCACCTGGCATCCCTTCTCACCCCACACTGTCCCCATCCCTGTGCCTTTGCCTTCTCTGACCTCACTCTGGTTTGGGTCCATCCAACACCCCACTGTGATCTTCTCCATCACCTGGCCTCCTTACACAGTCCAGAGCCACGGAAGTAGCATACAGGGATTCGAGGAAGAACCAGGACAGCCCTGCTCTCTGAGCCTCTCACTCCAGTGTATAAATGGGACTGGGATGAGGAGTCCTGGGTCAAAGTGATGCCAGGGACATCTGTTGTAAATCCTGCTATATTTCTGTCCTCAACACTGACCGACAGTGTGTCTGAACATGACTGTTTGCAGACCATTGAGGAAGAGTATTCCAGCAGACCAGACCTGAGACACCCTATGGAGAACATGGATTGGAAATTGTATATGCACAGAAGCATATACAGGATATATTGTGCAGGATGGTAAGCAGATGATAGGCCATGCAGTGACAACTGTGAATGGAGTAATAGAGGCAAAGGCCTTGNGGTGTATTCCAGCAGACCAGAACTGAAAGATGTACCTATAGAGGACCTGGATTGGGAACTGTCTATGGACAGAAGCAACTTTGTTCGGGATGGTAAGCGGATGAGAAGCTATGCAGTGACAACTGCAGAGGGAGTAATAGAGGCAAAGGCCTTGCCATCAGATGTATCATGACAGAAAGCTGAACTGATTGCATTGACAAGAGCTTTGGAACTGAGCGAAGAAGAGAAAGTAAATATTTGGACTGGTTCTGAATACGTATTTGGTGTTGTGCACACCCATGGAATGATCTGGAAGAAGAGAGGGCTGCTGACTGCTCAGGGCAGTGAGATTGAACATGCTGAACAGATCTTTGCACTCTTCCAGAGTACTCAGAAACCTACGAAAGTGTCTATTGTGCATTGCAGAGCTCATCACAAAGGGAAAACAATTCCTGAATTAGGGAACCACTTTGCTGATCAAGCAGCAAAAGAGACTGCAGGAAAAGGCACCTTAGCAGTGATTCCACAGAGAAATAGATTTTGCTGAGTTACCATGAAAAGAAATGTTAGAGATATCACTCAACCATATAGTTCCAAGGTTTGGGGTTCCTCTGGGGATCCCATCAGACAGAAAGTCACATTTCATTGTAATAGTAATTCTGGGAATTGCCTGGGATTTACACACTCTCTATTAGCCTCAGATGAGGGGGAAAATTGATTTGCAAAGTTATTTAATGTCTCTGAGCTCTATTTTGCAGAAACTACAAGGATCTATCATGCTGTCTAGACCCATGAGATTGAACACCATGTTCCAGCTTGGAGACTGGGTCTACATTAAGTGGGGAAAAATGACCACCTGCAAGCTAAGTGAAAAAGACTGTTCCTTGTTCTGCTGACCACTCTCACCACAGTAAAATTGCTGGTAAAGGACCCAGAATCCACTCACTTCAGGGCCAAGAAAGCCTCTGCTTCTGAGACAACCGGAAAACAGAGACTCATGCAGATAAAGAAGATGGAATTTAAATTTTTTCCTCTGTGCTTATTACCTATACTATCGGCAACCATGAATTAGGTTTGGAACTGAAATTTGAATGGGGGTCTAGTCCAAAATGTGTCTAATGTTTCACATAAAAGTAACTGTTGGATTTGTATTGAAATGCCAACAGTGAATGAGGATGAAAACTGGCCCTTAATTGGTGATTTGATGAATCATAAATTCTAGTTGTTATTCTTTTTAGATCAGAGTGGAAGAATTAACAAAGATTTGGCTGAAATTTGGAAAGGAGCCTGTATTTTACACCAGGTAGCCCTTGATGAAGGCCCATTGGACTTTGAAAAGGTCTTTCAAACACTCACTTCATGATTGCCAAACTGGACCTGGATAAAACAGCTGTTCATAGTAGCTATGTATTTATTTATAAATAAATATTTATAAATATTTATAGCATAGTATTTATTTATAATTAGTGTCTGTGTCATTGTTTGCTGCATGAACCAATGTTGTAGCTGTTGTTCATCCTTATGGTACAGGGTTAAACATAAGTAATATAGTATGTAACCAAGTAAGATTAGTAGAGACTAGACAAGATAGCGTTCTTGCCTAGCCTCTAAAGGGGGGAATGTTGCCTTGAGGTTTTTTCCTCATATTTCTAGGATTTTAGTTTGGCTATATAGTTTTATTTAGAAGGGTTTCTACTAGGCCTTTCTTAGGCATGTTTACATTTCTTCTGAAGGTAACAAGGGTAGTAAGATGAAATAGAAGGCTCAGAGATTCTGGAGAAGCTCGGGTGGGGTGTAGACCCAGTGGAGGGTACAGGGGTTAGACGAGTTCTGGTTGGTTGTATTGGAGGGCACAGGGGTTGGACAAGTTCTGGTTAGGTATGTTAAGGGGTGTAGGAATTGGTAACTATAATAAATCTAAGATGATGAGGCTGTTTTCTCTCTCTTTTGGACCTGGAAAACTCCCATTAAAGAACTTCACCTTTTCTTTTACCTCTACTAATTTGTTTGAAAGTTTTTGTTTTCTGATTTTAGGCATCAAAGGCTTGCTGTCTGAGATTTACGAAATAGTAACACAGATGTTAAAATTGTGACTCAGACTCTGGGAACCTTTATCTTGCTTGGTTTTAATCCCTGGCCCCTTTGCTTTGTTGCTCCCTTTTCTGTGTTGCCATTTCCATGTGATGTGCCACCACTAACCCTGGGGCTCTTGGAATCCGTGTGGGAGGTTCTTCAGGAATCAAGCAATCCCTCAGCTCCAGACTCAAACCTCAGGTCAGCCCATGCTGCCTGGGTGGCAGCTCCTGGCTTTCCAATGCCACATTTCCCAGTCCTCACGTCTCCTCTCTTGACACCTAGAAGCATCAGCTTCCCAGCCTCCAACTCGTTATTCCACCTTGCTCAGCCTGCATCACTGCCCTGACCACATTCACTCCTTTTTTGTCCTTTGGGCCATAAAATCTTGGGAAAAGTGTTTGGAGAGACAACTCATTTTCTCTCAAGCTGCCTACCAAGCCCATGGATCTCAGGAAGTTTAACTCTTTGAGTACTTGCTCATGTACTCCTCTGCTAGTAATTGGACTGATTGACAAAACATCAATTTGAATGAATCAGTCAGCAACCTGTGGGCAATTTACAAGATGAATTTCAGAGGTTCATGTTCCTCTAGCAAAGAAGATTGGCAAGGAAGCTGAGCACAGACAGGGAAATCACCTCAGGATGAGTGTTTTCATAATTCACCTTGGTGTCCAAGCAGCAGAGTTGGCAGCTGAAGAGGCTTGGTGCCTTGCACACAGACGTCCCATTTCTCTGACACTTACACAGCTCTTGACATAGAAGATGGCGCAGATCAACCATCTCTGCAACTGGTGATCCTCAAGATACAATTCAAGGTTCCTAGGCAAGGGCTAGTGAGTCACGGATCTGTCCTACATATCCCTCTGTTTGACAGTACACAGTCCTCTCCTCACCTTCAGTTTCCTACCTGGCCTTGCCTTGCCTTGCCTTGCCTTCCCACATTGGATATTATAATTATTTCTCTCACACCAAATTGTTGTGATGAGAAGGCTGCTGAGACTAATCTGGGTAGCATGAGAAACATCTGCCCTCTTACTTTTCTTGAGACCTGGCTTGAAGGAGACTTTAAGTGGAGCACTGGAAGCTGCTGGGGGATGACTGCTGTGTGTCTCCTGCTTTGCTTGAGCACAGAAATGGGGCATCCCCACAAGCCAAGGGAATGTACCAATTCACACTGGACATCAGGAGGAATTTCTTCATGGAAACAGTTGAGCATTAGAATGCATTGCCCAGGGTGGAGGTGGTGGAGTCACTAACTCTGCAGATGCTCAAGAAATTACTGGATGTGGCACATAGTGCCATGGCTTGGTTGAAAAGGGGGTAAATGGTCAAAGGTTGGACTTGGTGATCTCAGAGGTCTTTTTCAACCGTAACAGTTCTGTGATTCTGTACTATGGTTTTGCTAGTAAGCTACTGCATTAATCAGGAGGGTTATGAGGCAGTGATAACTTCAAATATCAAAGGAAGAAAATCTGATCTGTACATAGGAGACAAAATTCTGTAATCTGAATGGCAAAAGAAGACCCACCCTCATACATTCAAATTATTTTCCATATAAGTCTGCATCAAAAAGATAGGAACTTCCATACACAGAGATTTTTAACACTGACATTGGATTTGTCCATTTTAAGGATCTGATTTGGTTTGGTTTGGCTTGGGTTGGGTTTTTTCACTGTTCATTCAAAGTGCTTTTTATTCTGTTACTGTTTGAAAAGAAATTAGCAACAAAATACTGAATAGAAGAATATCAGAAAGGAAGTACATGTAAGTACAGCAAAGACATAGCAAGCTGCTCTGCAGGAAAGCTGCTCTGTCTGCAGGCTCTTCTCCTTTGGCTGAGGTGGAACAGATTGTCTCATCCTTTCTCCTAGCCACGTGGTTGGGAAGGTCTTCCCATGGCCTACGTGGAAAGAGAGATGTTAGATCTATGGAAGCCTCAAAAGAGGTGTATTAGTTAAACTTAGTCTGAAAAACAAAAAGAAAAAAGCACCTTTTGCTCTGACAGAGCCGTTTCATCCTTGCCTTACTTCAGCACAGCCCTCCAGATTTACAGTGGAGTTTATGTTTTCTTTTATTTTTTAGATTTTTTTCCTCATGTCCTAAGTATTTGTTTGAAAAGGAGAAACCTAGAATGAAAACTAGCTATTATCTTTATGTCAGCACTACCTGAAGGTCCAAAACAATGTCACAGTACCATCAGAATAAGCACTTTTATACCCCTGAGCAAAGAGAAATATGCTGTTCTCAAAAGCTTTTAATCTAAACGAGTATTTTCAGTCCTGTAAACCCAGTCTGTGTTATACTGCAGCAACTTATTGGTTTTACAAGTTTCATTATAGCTCAGTTCTCCAAGGGGTGATAGAAAGATGCCATCCACTGGGCTCCATTTTTCCAATGTGACACTGCACACAGCTGGAGAAGTGTGAATCTGTGGAAGTAACATTTTCCCTGCCTCTCGGACCCGCCGGACACAACATCAACACAGGTAAAAGTTAGGGGGCACATCTGTAATTTCCAGAAGACAAACAAAAAGAATACAAAATTTATCCCACTCCCCTTAAATCTTCACTCTGTCCAAATAGTCCTCTGGATTTTTCAGTGGATAAAGAGCTGAACATTGCAAAGAGCATGTCTCTGTGGAGGCTTTGGAGCCTTGAGTCCTGGTTATGCCCCTCAGTGGAAAGAAACACCATGCCAGCATTTTTTTCCTTTTTGTCATTTCTTTGAAGCTGGTTGGCTTTGCTCTTCAGCTCTTCAGGTGGCCTTGTGATGCTGACCATAACCAATGTAAAATAAGAGGTTTGCACCCCTACCTAGGCTGTGAACACCAAAAACACCCACTGCATTGCCTTGAGCCACGACACTAATCTGTGACTTAAGGGCTTTCTGAGTCATGGAGGTAAAACCAGGCAATTTTTCTGATCTGGAATGATAAGCTTCTTTGCATTCATATTCCAAAAACCTCAACAGGAGTGTCACATCTTCTCTCCATGTGAATCAGGGGGAGAGGGGGCACCCCAACAGGCAGCAGCTGGGGAGCAGCCCAGTGAAAGAAAGCAGGGCATTCGTCCTGACACACTTGTTTTGCATCCAGAGGTTTAGAAGAAATCCTGCTGGCCTTGATGCTGGAGCTGTTTGCTGTTTTTAGGCTTGACAGCCTATTATTAACTTCAACAGCAGAGAACACCATCTGTCTTTTCCTAAGCTATTCGATCCAGTCTGTGAGTTGGAGGTTTTGGTTTACTTAGAGGGAAAGGTGTAATTGTCCTGATTTTGATTTTCAGGTTTTGGGTTTGTTGTTTGTTTTGGGTTGGGTTTTTTTGTGTGTTTTTTTGTGAGTGGAGAGTGGCAGGGTGGTGTGTGGTTTTGGTTTTTATTGTGGTTTTTTTGGGGGGGTTATTATTTTTATTTTTTGTTGTTGTTGAATGAACTGTTTTCTATGAGCGACTAAATTTAGAGGGCCCAGGACATATCAAGAGATATATGACAAAAGGTGTTAGTAGGAAGGTGGACTGGCTATACTTGGAAGAAGATTAGGATAAGGATCAGAGAAACTGGAAACATTATGGGTAGGTGTATTTGGTTTACAAGGTTTTGGTAGTGGGAAATATGGGCGCAGTGATAGTTTCTGCTGCACCCTATCTTGGACAGAGCCAGTTCCAGCAAGCTCCAAATGGACCTGTTGCTGGAGAAAGCTGTGCTCATCAGTGAAGACAGTAGCACCTTTGGAATAACATATCTGTGAAAGAGTAAGAAATGCTGTGTAAAAGCAGCTGGGAGAGAGGAGTGAGAAAATGTGAAAGAAGGAACGCTGCAGACACCAAGGATAGTGAAGGGGAATGAGATGCTCCAGGTACTGGATCAGAAATTCCCCTGCAGCACATAGAGAAGATCATGGTGATGAGAGTTTTGCCACTGCATGGATGTCCATGGTGGAGCAGAGATCCACCTGCACCCTATGGAAGACCCCATTCCAGAACAGGTGGATGTGCCCTGAAAGAGCTGTAGCCCACGGAGAACCCCATACTGGAGTGTGTTTTCTGGCAGGATTTGTGACCCTGTGTGGGACCCATGATGGAGCAGCTTGCTCAGTTCCCGAAGGACTGTGCCCTGTGGAAGGGATCCGTGCTGGAGCAGTTTGTGAAGAACTGCAGCACATGAGAAAGACTTATATTGGAGAAGTTTGTAGAGAACTGTCTCCCATGAGAGGAACCCCATGCTGGAGCAGGGGAAGCGTATGAGGAGAAAGGAGTCACAGAGACAATGTGGGATGAAATGACCAAAAGCCTCATTCCCGTCCCATCCTGTCCCCCTGTGCAATGCATTGGGAGGGAGGGAAAATCCAAAGTGAAGCTGAGCCTGAGAAGAAGTGAGGAGTGGAATTAAGGTGTTTTTAGGTTTGTTCTTATTTCTCACTATATTAATCTGCTTGATTGGCAATAATTAAATTAACATCTCCAAGCCAAGTCTGTTTTGATCATGGCAGTGATTTGTGTGTTATCTCTCCCTGTGCTTACCTCAAGTCATGAGCCTTTTGTCAGGCTTTTTCCCCCTGTCCACTTGAGGAGGCAGAGTGACAGAGCATCTCGGTGGCCCCTGGCAGCAAGCCAAGTCTAGCTTGAATCTTTTGGTGTGTTCTTCACTCAGGGCTGATGCAATCCTGTCACCGAGGGTTTCTTTTGCTCTGCACCAGGATGAGACAAGGAGAGTGAACTGGAGAATCAGGCTCGCTCTGACAGTGCCTTGCTGACTTCCCAAACAAAACTCTCTTTATCTTATCTGTGGAGAAGATGCTGCCCTTGGGCATACGTGCTCCCTGCTGTATTTGCCGACACAGTGAAACACTGTGCATAGGTGCTGTGCTGCTTCAGTACAATCCCAGCCACCAGTCTGTGGTGGTGTTGCTTTTAAAGAAATCAGGAGAAACTTCCATGAGTAAGCAAGAGTGGGTTTTTATCCTTACAAAATGCAGAGCAAAGCAGCACAACATTGATTTTTACACATACACACTCACCTTGCCCCCAGCCTACCTTTTTTTCCCTTGGCACTGCTACTGTGAAGGATAACTCTCCCTCTTGTGTGACAGCAGAGGGGTTTTCTAACCTCTTTTCAGGTGGGAAGGATGGATGGTGTCCACTCTCAGCCTCAAACGGGGAGTAAGACTTCCCTGTTTAGGACAAAGGAGAGGGTTGTGGGTTTGGGGGCAGCTGCCACACCTTGCTGGTCATTATGAGAGGGGCCCTCCACAGACACTCCACTCACTCCCTGGAGGCTCCTCCCCAGAGTTTGTGCCATGTGGACCCAAACCCAGTTGATTATTAATTAACAAAAAATTAATTTTTTTTGTATTGCAATAATACTTCACAGTTGCCATAGGGAACTACGACTGGTATTCATTATGTTCTTCATGCAGCAGACATGAAATTGCAAAAAGCCAGCTGATAATGTAATTATAGTGGGCCTGGATAGATGTTATGGAGATAGAGGTGGGTTTTTTGTGTGTACAGACTTGAAGAAAAGTTAAACATGCTCTGTAATAGTCGAGGGAAAACAAAATAAGCCCTCCACACTTCGCATTGGTACAAATGAGAACTGAAAACTGTCTGAATTTGCACAGAAAATGAGATGCTCTACTTTAAAATTGGCATTTTGATAATCAAACCCCAATTTGAGCCAGCAAGACTGAGTATTTTTTAAAATGATGTTTATTTCTTGTGTTGCTTTCCAGGAAACAAACAACAAGCGAAGAAGCAAAGCCTCCAACTTTTTACCTGATTTTTTTTTCTCTTTTTGTAAAGGATCTTCACTGGAAAAGGTAGAGAATGGATTAGTGCTATTTCTTAGTGGAATAGTGATCCATAATGAATTAGTAACAGCAATATAAAGTACCCATGCTGTGTGCTGAAAAAAGAGGGGAAGCTGGGCTGGTGGTTTAGGGAACTCTAGTCCAAAAATGCAAAAGGTCAATGAAGGTGATACAACACACATCACTATTGCATCCTCTTGGGAAAAGTGCCTGTGATGTGTTCAGACAGCCCTGCACAATTGTTGTGTCGAGACCGCTGGTCAACGGTTTTTTGTCCCGGCTACAGTGACCGGGGCCGCCGGACAGCGGGGGAAGCTGCTCCTGATCTGGAAAGTCGGAGCTGCTCCGTAGAACTTCTGTCACTAATCAGGTTTAGGCTCTACACTGAATCGGTCCCTGTACGACGTTGGAAAGCAAGGACAAAGAGAAGACTCAATTGAGGTGTTGTAATCCAGAGCTTTATTGAGCTTCTGAGACGGCAGATTCTCAGAGCTCCCTCTAGCACCAGGGGAAACAAACTCAAAAGAGCGATTCTGCTCTCTGTGCAGCGATTCTTAACTGGGGCTGGAAACATGGGAGGGTTTTGGGATTTTGGGGGGATTTTGCCAATAGGCAGCTGGGACAGGAGGGATCAGGGATGGATGGACATGGGAGGAGAACCAATAATAACTAGGGGTGGAACTGGGAGAGTCTTAGAGCTAATGAGAGACAATGTTTAAGGGAACTGACAGGGAAATGTCTGGAATACAGGAAGGGTTTTTAGGGGATTGACAGAACTGGGGGGTGTAGATTTTAACAGAACATACCATTCTAACAAAAGGAGGAACAAACCATTCCCAACTCAATGCATACACCACCACACACCATGAGTTGTAAGACCTGAGTGCCAGCTCCAAATGCAGATGGATCTGTGGAGGAAGGGGGTTGTGGCTGCAGACTTCCTTGAGTGGAAGTGGTTTCTCCCAAGGCTTCATCTAGGGTCTGAAAGACTTTGCAAGTGGAGATGCAGCAACTCATATGCCTTTAGAATTCATCAGAGAAGGTGATGCCAGCAGGCTGTCACATACTGGTCTGCTCCATATGATTCCCTTCACTGGGAAAAGACAGACATTCATTGCTGGTTTTGGCCTGGACAATCAGTTTCTGAAATGACTTTTCACAGCAAAACCAGAAAGACACTGTCTCCATGCTCCAGAACTGACTAGATGAAGTGTGATAGCTGGAATGAGCGAGAGCTGTGAGATGGAACACAGAACAGGAACATCAAGGACTTTCTGCACTCTGATACTGAAGTGTTACCACTGCTTTTCAGTCAGGTTTGCCTTTCCTCAAGGTATCAGCAGCACTGGATAAGGCTTGCTCCTTCTGTCCACCTATCTCCTTTGCAGAGCTTGCAGAAATGAATCTTGAAGAGGCTCCTCAGGCATTAAGAAGTTACTGAGGAAGTCATCAATATTATTCATTTGATAGGCACAGTGTATCAAAGCAAGGAATCCTGGTACACTTTTTTGCAGCAGGGACCTGCAGTAAGACAACAGCTTCTCCAGAAAGAGCTCACAAATGTCAAACATTATTCTCAAGATAACAATGGTAAAAATATTTGTGCTGCTGTGTGATGGAAGCCACAGGCATTAATGCAGTTGCCATCACCGTCATGCTGCTGGTGTTACTGGTGCATACTAGTGTAATGACACTGCAAAAAGCTTGAGCATGTTCAGTTTGCTGAATACCTTCAATGCTTTGGACACTGATCCATTTTATAAGAGCAGCTCTTAATCCAAGGGAATAAAGGCCACTGCATCCAGGATTGACATGAGTGCAAAATGGCTTTCCAGGTCTCTACCCCCAGGACACAATGCTCATCTGCACTCTTAGAAGAAAGGGCAAATTCATTGGGTTTGTAGGAAAAGTATATTTATCTGATATGAGGAGACCACCACACATTTAAGTCCTGCTCCAATTGTCATTACCTCAGAGCAGGAGGATGGCCACATCCTTGACCTTGCTGGGACAGCATCCTTGCTGTGGTGGTGTGAACCATGAATTCACAGATGAATTGAAGGACAAGCACTGATCTCCAGGAAACAAAAGAAAGCAGCCCTGTGAGTCCAAAAACAGCAGCATGCTATGCAGTGTGTGGCATATCCAACATTATCCAATAGAAGGGCTTCATGGGGTAAGGAAGGGAATATTTGACACCGACCTTCAAACTAAGCCTAGGGACCGGTGCTATCCAGAGCAGCCCCGATACTGTACTTCTTATCATCACCCTTACTAAAAGACAATCAGCTCGATCAGAAGGGATAGCAGGAGATCATCAAGGCCACTTTCTGAGCCCAAGACAGGCTCAGCTGTGTCTAGATCATTCCCAGTGAATGTTTGTTTAACCTGCTCTTAAATACATCCCCTGAGAGAGGCCTCACCTCCTTTCCTAGTGTCTCACTGCTGCAGGTCTAATCCAAGCTTCACCACTACAACTTGACCTCATCACCCTTCCAGTTGTGGAGATTTATTCTCTTTCTCTACCTCTCCTTCTCAAGTGTTTGAAACTTTCTGCATGTTCATTTTTAATCACTTCCAGTTGCAACAGATACAATCCCTCTGCCAGTCTGGCACTTCTAGACTTCTCACTATTTCCATTGTGGACTGAGAATGATTTCCTGTTGTGGTTTTAAGTAGCCAGAGTTTTTTATTAGCTGGGGGGCTATGAGAAAGGCTTCTTTAAGAAGCTGCTGGAAATTTCTTAGCTCCAAGCTAGCCAAGGTCAACTGGTAACNACTGTACCCCCTCCAACTCCTGTCTTCCCAAGCTGCTGAGAGGAGAAAGATCTTAAAAGGGAGGGATGGGGGGAGAAAGATGTCTGTAACACCTATCAAGCTTCTCACTCTTAAACTCTTAAGCTCTGATTTTAGTAGTAGTAGTAGTGAATACTTAATATTCTAAGTTAGAGCCTGTTTTGCTTGTGAAATAGTTAATAAACAGTTGCTTGTAATCCTTATCACAAAAGTCGAGAAATTTTGGATGTGTGTGTGGGCTCTCGGCATTCAGCCGGAGTTAAACCATAACATTTCCCAAACGGGATACAGCTGCCATACCATAGAAGTGAATTGCCTCTCTGCTTCTGGTCCACAAGGACCCTGATTAGTTTGATCTCTAATATTACTTCCACCCAACATAAACCACACTGATTTATCTAGCAGCTGTGACCTGAGGACAGGTCATGATCTCTAAGGATCTCACAGGTAGCCTGGAAGATACAATGACCTTGGTGTACTTGATATACTTTCCTTCTTGTTTTGGAGTTTTTAAGGTGTTTGCTGAGGGGCTGTTGGTTGACAGCAGCAGAACATTAGCCCAGGTGTGCCCAGGTGGCCAAGAAGGCAAATGGCCCCTGGCCTGTACCAGCAATAATGTGGCAGCAGGACCAGGGCAGTGACCATCCCCCAGTGCTGGGCACTGCTGAGGCTACACCTCAAATCCTGTGGCCCCTCATGACAAGGAACGGAACGGAGCTGGAGAAGGGTCTGGAGCACAAGTCTGATGAAGAGCAGCTGAGGGAGCTGGGGGGCTCAGCCTAGAAAAAAGGAGTCTCAAGGGGCCTTTCTCACTCTGTACAACTCCCTGACAGGAGGCTGGAGCCAAGTGGGGGTCAGACTCTGCTCCCATGGAAAAAGAGATAGGCCAAGAGGTAACAGCCTCAAGTTGTGCCAAGGGAGGTTTAGTTTGTATATTAAGAAAAAATTCTTCACAAAAAGGATTACTAAGCATTGGAACAGGCTCTCCAGGGAAGTGGTGGAGTCACCATCCCTGGAGGTATTTAACAGACGTGTAGATGTGGCACCTGGGGACATGGTTTGGTGTTGGGCTTGGCAGTGCTGGGTTAATGGTTGGATTCACTGATCTTAAAGGTTTTTTCCAACCTTAACGATTCTATGATTCTACGAAATTTCTCATGAACTCATGTAATTCCTGAATCTAATGACTTCCAAGAGTGAGTGCTCAATACCTGAGGAATTGCAATTAAATATAAAGAAGTTAGCAAAAAAGAACTTCCTTTTGGCTGTTCTGGACATTGAAAGATGAGAGCTGGAACACATATGTTTCAGTGCACTAACATCATACATCTCTTTTCTCTGATTAGACAAGCCTTTAGCCTTCCCACCACCCCACCAGAAATTTCACACTCCGAGCACAAAAAAAAACCCTCAGAAAGCTCCTCACCGATTTGCAAAACCCACTGCCCATGGAACAGTTTCCCTTTCGTAGCTCACTCAGCAAAACTTTAATATCTACAGCAGAAACAGATGCTAAAGAGAGAATGTGAGATTTAGAAATGAGGGTTGCTGATGCATGCCTCTTCAATGACTTGGTTTTGTTGGGTTTTTCTTAGCCACAGGCATAAAAATATGCATCACAAAGAAAACAGCACAGAAGGGAGAGAATGGAGAAGAAAGCTGATTCTTTACTCCTCCTGGGGTACAAAAGAGGCTATTTTGATTCTGCAGCCTACTGCTGTGCAGTGCTTTCTTCATCTACATGCTGTTGCTCCTCTGTTTTTGTTACACTCATAGTTTGCCAACCTTTTCGTTTAAATTAAGGGAAAGGTATGTTCCTATTGCAAAGAGACACCATGGAAAATGTGGTAGGTAGCTCGCAGAATAGACCCTCTGCCAATGGAAAAAAAATGACAGCATAAACCTCACGTTTTATTCTTTGAAAAATTTACCTTTTAAGTTCTTACTGCCCACTTTGATGCTGGGCTGAGGCTTCTTTCTCAAACCTACTTCAAAGCTCCCACTTTGACAGCTTGTGCTAATGTGACCCATCTTGCACTAATATAGCTGAATTATCCTGATGCAGTGCACATGATGCAACTATTTTCTGCTGGAGCTGGGTCAGGAGATTTAAGCACAAAGATAAAAAACAAACAAAATCCAATAGCAGTGCTTCTGTAACAACAACTGAAATTACAAGTCAGCTTCATAGCACTGGAACTCATAAGGTACATAATAAAATAAAAGTCCCTGGTCTTTAGAGCTGAAACAAAGTTTGACAGACAGGAGCATACTGATCCAGTCCTAGAGCTGAGTAACTAAAAGACCCTGTAGCTAAGTAACTTGCCTCAATTTACACCAGGGGGAAAAAAAAAAAGAAAAAAAAAAAAAGGGAGAAGCAGGAGCTTACCTGCTCCAGATAAATGCTAGATGTCATTTTAGCAGATTCTTAGTGGACTGTTCCACCCACATACCAATTAAATGTGACACAAGTTAATGATGCTATATCCTTTCAGCTGTGCTTTCATACAAGATTATTTTTTTTTCTCCAGAACAGACTGATTTATCTCATAACTTCTGCATTATGTAAGTTCAGATCTTTAGTCAGTTGTACTGGTTGTTGTCTGCTGTGAGTCATGTATTTACCAGGTTACCCTGACACCAGAGCAGCTTGCTCCTGGGTACATGTTGCATGACTTCCAAGATGCTCAGCCCCTTTGGCAAATATCTAGGGTAGGATTCCAAACCAAATCATTTTGGACTGCTCTTTGCACTAAGTCAACCATATTGACCATATTTTAAAAACCCACTTTAAAATAAAGAAGTCAACTACATCTTTAGTAATTTGTCTCTGAATGCTTTAACAATCACTGAGCACAAGATAGTAACCACTTTACATTTTGTTTAGGGAGAAAGTCTCTGGAAAATCTGATGGACAAAGCAGGATGGTAAAAATACAACCTTACACAGGCAAAGTAGCAGATCTGTACTTTATGGCCATGTCCTGATCCTGCCTGAACATCTTCATCTCTAGATTCTAACTATTTAAAGGCATGCTGGAGACAAAGTTTGGGCAACCACAAACCAAAGCACACCATCTGCTTTGCAGATCTTAGAACCAAAAAATAGACAGGAAGGACGAATTCAGTTTAAGAGGGTACAAGGCAGGTGAAGTGACTTGCCAAATGTCACTCATCCAAGAAAGAGCCTCTTAAATACAAATAAAAATGGTATTGCAGTAAGTTAAATTTTATCACACTCTTGATCACTCCACCACATGTTTTTTCAAACACATAGCCTCTGTTTCTTGTCTTGCTTTGACCAGTGTCAATCAGAGAGAGGTACAATTGAAGATGACACCTTTGGACATGTTTAAAGTCAACAAAATGTCCAACAGCTATAAAAGATAAACCAAAATCCTTGAGGAACTTTGATCTTTCCTATAGAGATGAAAATGAGAACCATTCTGCTACAAGCAGAAAGAAACCACTTTGATCCATTAAAACAGGGAAACACTGATATAGGTCAGGCCATTTCCATGGCAAGGCACCAAAGACAGAGGACAAAAGGGTGTAACTTGGCATAATCCTAGTCAGGATCCACTGGGGCACCCTCTTGCCATGGACAGCAGTTGGAGATAATAATTTTGCTGCATGGGACTTGCTGAGTGATGCCCTCCCCATATGGAGGTGCTTGACAGTCCACATACAAACCTACGAGCTACCAGGTCTGGTCACGCAGAGGCAACTGGAGCTGCCTGACAACTCAGAGAAGGACACCATCCCACCCATTCTGATTGTCAGGGCAAAGAGTCCTTTCCTTGCTAGGATGGGCTGGGAAGAGTCACCTGAGCTTCACAGGCACAGGAATTGGAGGCTCACAAGCGGGGAACAGTGTAGAGCTCTGAAAATACACTTCCCAATCAGTGGGATATATCTGGTGCTGTGCAAGAATTTGGTGTTCACCTCACACTGAGCTCTTCTCCCCATGTGGTCTGTGTGAAGAGATGACAGAGCTCGGATGCAGTGCTGCTGTAGTCTTTAGAGCAAGGTTATAAGGAAAAAAAAAAAGAGGGAAAAAGAAAAAGTGAAAAAGAAAAACTCTCTTTTCTGAGAATGAGACGGTGTCCAACAGATGTAAGGAAAATAAATTAAATGGTGCTAACTTGTTGATTGCTTACACTGTTATGAACATGCCTAATAGCAAATTTATAACCTGACTAGATCCCAGATGGAAAATCACAGTGCTTGGAAGAGATAAGCCTCATAAAAGTGCTGCTGTGTTACTTAACTGCTTTTTCAATGGTTATAACCCACCTCCATGACTATTTTACAAGACAATCCTTTTCCTTTCCTGCTCCACTTTAACAGGTACCTGGTGCAGGGAAAGGAAATGAGACAAAGGTGGAGGAGGACAGAGGCAAAAATCTGGATGGAAGCAGGGCAAAGGGAAATGAAGACATCATTTGAACAATGCTCAGACTTGACATTTGCAGGGTTTAACATGTGACAAAGGCTCATTCACAGGAGCAAGGGTGGACCTGTGGGCCTCAGAAGGAAGACAATGTTGTTGCAGGAAGCAGAGAGGAAGACGCCGATGCTTATATTTGCTCTTATATTTGCTCATCAGGTTGGAGGAAGTAAGATTCCCTCATGTTAAAGGCAAGCATCAATGAGTCCCCTTAGCACAGGGAAAAAGCAGCAGAAAGGACTTGTTCCTCTGGTATATTTCTGGGTGTCAGATTGGCTGCTCAGGAGGCCAGGATGACTCCCACATGCTTCCTCTTTGAGGACTGCAAAATAAACAGATAAAAAGAGAAAGCCTCAAACCTAGAAATGAGAGGACAGGACCACTTTAAGGCTTCTCTTTTATTTTAAGAATGTGATTACAAGCTCTTACTACCACAGGGAATAAAAGCAAAATGAGCAAGTGCCCAAATTCAACAAAGGGAATCGGTTATGGGAACTGAGTTATGGAGGGAAGCTTTTTAATGAATGTCCCACTGGGGAAGTGGTATGAGCATTACTCTCTCTTATCTGCACCTGCAATTTCAGCTATCAAGTGGGAGAATCAAGAGGAACTCACAGTTTCTGCCAGTAAGGATTTGGCTTCCTTGCAAACAGGACAGAACACCAAAATTAATGACCTTCAGAACCAATCAGTGTTAAATACATGCATGTGTAGGAAGGTGCTGATAAGAAGCACCTCTGAATTACCTTGCCTGGGAGCAGATTTTTAGTCAGAGTTGTGAGCTTACTTTGCCTTTCCCTGCCTTCACCCCAGGGAAAATGAGCAGCTCTTGCCTCTTTTCTGGCTCTTGCTCATTTGTTCCTTCTCTTGCAAGCTGGCTCTGCTGAGCAACCTGCAGCACTGATGATCCCAAAACCACATTTGTCTCCTGTCTTCATCCTACAGGAGTGCCAGGTTCTGGCTGACAGACTGCTCTGCCTGGGTACTTGTGAAAAAGAGAGGCTATGCCAAGGAACAATGTCTGAAAACTGAGCACACAGATCAGTGTTTGGCCCTAAATAAGGACATAAAACATATCATGATGTGTCAGTGTTAGAACTGATCCAAGTTTTCACATTCTGAAATCATGAGAGGAATTACTAATCTAATTTCAATGGGGGATAAAAAAGCAGGGGAAACTGTTATTCCAATCTATGCATCTTGGTTAGATGAGACCAATGGGGTGCTCTGCAGACCTCAGGCTGGGTCTAGATTAGGAGTAGGTGATGATTCTGGTTTTGTTGGACTGAGAGCAAAGCAAGACCAGGGGTCATGTTCACAGTCACCAGCACAGAGTTTTACAAGCTAATCTCAGAAGCAGCTGCTGTCAGGAAGCTCTAAAGGCTGCTTGATCTCATAAGATTTTCTCTACCTGGTATGCTGGCAGTTCTGCAAGATAACATTTTGCTAACCTCCCATAAGACTTCCAGGAATTTCCACAGGAAAAAAAAGAAAAACAAACAGGAGGCCAGGCCCTGGAGCTGCAGAGCAGCAAAAACGACAAGGGTGAGTTGAGAGGGTTCACATCTGGAGTTCAGGGAGGTGGTCTGACAGCAGCAGCACAGGCCTGCAGGAGTGATGTGGCCTCATCTACACTGCCTTGGGCAAGCTGCTTCCTCCTCAGGCCAGCTCTGCTAGCCTAGGCTGTAAAGGTCTGTGTGCCAGAGCTGTCTCTTACCACATATGGTGCGGCAACTGGTCTCAGGTAGTAGCTCTGTGGCCACTCTAACACATATAAATAAGACTCTGGTGCAGAGCCCTGTCCTTCCCAGTTAGTCACGTTAGCCTGAGCTGCAGGAAAGAAGCCAAATCCTTGAACTTCTAAGCATCCTAGCTGAACTGCAAGGAGAGCTATTGAGGAGTTCACTGACATCCACCTAGACTGCAATCCCAACAAAAGGCAGATGTACAGAGGTACAAAGTTGAAGAGATTATTAAGGCAGTGAAGAGACCATTAAGATAGCCTCAATTCAAAAAAATTTTTGAAACTTCACAAAGGGTCCTTTGCCCAAAATTGCTGCACTCAGCTGCTTCTTTTTTACAGCCAGTGAAATCAAGAAATCCACTGCAAAAATAGCATGCCTAAACTTCAGAAGGAGGCCAGGATGAGCGGTGGGAATGAGTTCTTTCAGAGCACAGTACATCCTCTGAATGAGTCTCCTATCAAAAATAAGCCCAGGACATCTAGCACATGAGAACATCATCGCACTTGGATTTGAGGGTGTAAGTGTATCCCAGGACATTTGTTCCAGCCACCAGTGTCTATAAAGACGGGAATGGCTTAGGGAGGATCTCTGGTTTACCTCACTGGTGGAAGAGTCCAATTAATTGCTATCAGCAAAGGTATCAGGGAGGTGAAGCAAAACAAGGGCAGTGCTTTTCCTGACATTGCTTTCCAAGGTGCAGATCTTATCGGAAGGTTTTGAGCAACCAAGTTACTCAAAAGTTGCTCTGTATAAGAACAGACTGGAAGCATCACTCCTGAGCTGGAAGCTGCCATCTCCCATCAAACAGCAGTGTCTGGTGCTCTACTACTGCCTTGCAGCAGAGTTACCTAAGAGTAAAATTCTACAGCAACTAAGACACACCAAGGCATTTTCACACTGTGCGTGGCTCTGCCAGACAGAGCAGGGAGCGAGTTCTTCCTTTGACTTGAGAACTCAGTGGCATTTGGTGGAAAAAAGTAGACAAGTAGGAAAAGCAAAGGGGGATAGTTAAGTGATGCCATGCTGACTCATTAACGACCACAGTTTCATGACTGAGGAGTCAAGAGTCCAAAACTCTGAGGCCTTGCAGCTCTTGATTGCAAGACAACACAATGGTCACGGTGCAAAGCACAGGTTTTCCATGTGTGTGAGTGGGGAAAGAGAGGAGCTCTCACTAAACAAGGGGAATAGAACTGTGTGTGGGACAACATTTATAGTTCTATTCATTATAGCTCTCTTTCTAGAGAAATAATGCACCCGATTCTTCTTTGTTCTCCAGGAAGAAAAGCATGCAGGGATCACACATCTGATAGCATGAGGCCCACACAGATGGTAAGCAACTCTCTTGTGCTCTGTCTTTATCCAGACCCACAACATCAGTAGCTGTCTAAAATACAAGACGTCTTTCTTTATGGTAAGCCAGCTGTACTGCATACCAAACCAAATCCAGTGGCAGTTCTAAAAGGCACATTCCAATCAAATCTGTCTTTATTTCAAACCCTTTCACTTCTGCAGCTGCAAATCTAGAAGTTGCATCCGTCTGGTAAAATGTGGTTGCAGATTAAGCTGAATAGATTGTGTGGTATTGCTTTCTAACCACATGTCAGTGGTAATGGAATCATATTTCACAATATTTGTCAAAGTAACACGTTCAACAGAACTTTTCATAGGCATCAGAGACTGTCTATTTAGAGCAAAAACGGTTCTTGAGCAGTTTCCATTTGTGAAGATTCAGCTGCTTTTTACAACAAGTATAAAACAACTATGAGAAAAGTCAGCAGGCTCTCTAGGGCATCAGTACACAGCTTAGTGTGCAGCACACAGGCAATCAAACCCAAAACCTGCAATTTCTTCTCTAGTCGTCTGTCCTGTTCTTGCCTGACACTTGTATCTTATTCAGAAACTGTTTGTCTGGACTCTTCCCCCTCTCTGTCCTTGTTAGGTGGGTGTAAGGTGTTGCTCATTTTCGGTCTCTTGTGGCTAAAGGTTTTCTGCTTCTATGGGAAGGGGAAGCAGGAGATGGCACATCCACCATTCACTGCCCAGCACGTGTACTGTCAGGCAAAGCTAAAACCCTGACTGAGAACAGAGCAGCAAAGGTGCAGACAAATGCTCTGATCTCCTTCTCCCTTAATGTGGGAGATAAAGGGACTGCCAGAGAGTAAGTACCACATGGCTGTTTGCTTCCACCAGTGAGATCAGGGAGAAAACTGCAAGAGTAAAGTGAAAAAACTCATGGGTTGAGAAAAGACAGTTTAATAGGTAAAGAAAAGTCCTACACACAAGCAAGGCAAAACAAAGAATTCACTCACCGCTTCCCTTGGGCAGGCAGGTGTTCAGCCATCTCCAGGAAAGCTGTTTTATCATGTGTAATGTTGACCTGGAAAGACAAATACTGTCACTGCAAACATCTTCCCTTCCTTCTTCTTCCCCAGCTCCATATGCTGAGCCCAACACCATATGGTCTGGAATATCCCTTTGGTCAGCTGGGATCAGCTGTCCTGGCTGTGCCTCCTCCCAACTTCTTCTGCATCCTCATTCTCCTCACAGTTTGGGTGGTGTAAGAAGCAGAAAAGGCCTTGATGCTGTGCAACACTTTTCAGCAATAAAAACCCCAACATCCCTGTGTTATCAACACTGTTTCCAGCACAAATCCAAACAGCCCTCTACCAGTTACCAAAAGAAAATGAACTCTGTCCAAGCCAAAACCAGCACAAAGAGATTGTCAACATTGGTCATACAATGGGTATCACACATCTGCTCCTCTGCAGCAGCTCTCAGCATGTGTGCTCTTTCTGTGGCATTGTGCAGCAAATGAAATTGCTCACTTTTCTTTTGACATACGGTATGTTTTATCACCTTGTATTTACTGCAGGTAAAAGCATCCAAACAAGCCATCAGCACAGAGCATTACAACCTGTGACCCTGTGGGAACTGGTAACTTTGATCTACTGCACCACTAAGTAAATGGAAATTTATCTTGATTCCCCATCTAGGGAGTTCTGACAGATGAAGCAGGAATTTTTGTGTTAATGTCCCCTTTGTGTCTCTGAGAATTTCTTCATGACTAAAAGGCTAAAATTTTGTTTCTCTACAGGCCTTGCAACTCTGGGACACTGGAATTTCAGCAAGTTTCATTAGAGTAGATCAGAATAAAACCACAAAAAAACCCTGCAGATCAAAATGTTGCACCTTTGTTTTGAACTTCATTTCTTTGCTGCTTCATTTGGACCCAAACCACTTTCAAACTGGCGAGTGAAATGGCTGAAGAAAATATACAGAACTCAATTAAACCATGAAGAAGTAAAACATTACTGAGGAAGCACAGAATCATAGAATGGTTTGGGTTAGAATGGACGTTACAGATCATCTAGTTCCAACTTCCCCATCATGGGCAGGGACACTTTCCACTATCCCAGGTTGCTCCTAGCCCCACCCAACATGGTCTTGAACACTTCTAGGGCAGCCTGTGCCTCACAGAGAAGAATTATTTCTTAATATCTAATCTAAACCTACTCTTTGTCAGCGTGAAACCATTCCTTCTTGTCCTGTCACTCCAAGCCCTTGAAAATGCTCTTTTTCAATCTTTCTTGTGGGCTACCTTCAGGTACTGAAGGCCACAATTAAGTCACCCCAAAGTCTTCTCTTTTCCAGGCTGAATGAACACAATTCTCTCAGCCTTTCCTCATAAGAGAAATTTCTCATAAGAGAAATCATCTTGGTGGCCTACTTTGGACTCACTCCAACAGGTTGATGTCCTTCCTATGCTGAGGAAGAGGAAACCACAAAGGAAATCAGTACATACAGTGCAAATTAAGGATGCTGTCAAGAATTTCAGGTAGTAGGATGCTTTGTTTTCTGCTTGGCCAGTTCTTCATTGTCTGCATTGATAGCACAGTGCCCTCTGAAAGCACCCTCCAGTCAACCCTTCCACAGTAGTGTCTCGTCCCTTGTACAGCACACCAGCTCTGTCATCCAGGAGAAGGCTTACCTGCAGGGTATGCTGTGTCCCATACTACTCCTGCCTGTCAGCTCATCTCTGTGCAGCCTGCAGGCTTTCCTTGTGCTTCTCTGATGATTAGCTCAAACGGAGTGGGATGTTCCTGAAGTTAGACATTCATTGCCAGGACAGTCCCTACCTCTTGCAACTCTCCACACTCACATCTGCTTCTATGAACACGTAAATGAAAGAGCAAAATTACTACATGGTGAGATCTCCATGAGAGGTGTGAAAGGTTATTGTCAGCCAGGGTATATGGTGTTGTAAACTGGGGCCTCTGCTGTGCTCTACACGTGGCCTTTGCTCTTGTGTTGCAATTTAAGTCGGGAGAGACAGAACACACACTTTAATTACTACAACATAATAGCCTCCAAGTGCAGGAGTTAGTGTGTTGAATGCCTTAGTGAAACAGCAGTCAGTAGTGCAATGGATGCTACAGAACTATAGGCAGAAAAGCAGTTACCTCTATCTACCCATTCCCTGCAGACTGAAGGGAAGGCTCTAAGGGCTCTTGGCAGCTGGGAGGAGCAGGGTGGCTTTGGCAATGAGAGCTTGGTCACAGGCATCCCTGGGGGTTCCCTATGGCCAGATGTCCCCCAAAGCAAAGCTGTGTCACCCCCCACTTCAGACTGCAGTGAATTAAAACGGTAAGGAGGAGAGCATCTTCCACGCCTGCCCATGGACTGCTCCAAGCCATTGCTCATTGAGTATCACACCAACATACTGAGAAAATATCCTCACGCAAGTTTAGATCTCTTACCTCTATCAGTTACACCTTTTTTCTTCATCACACCTGCCTAAATTGTAGATAAAATTACACCCCTAACAACAACATAGCAACACACTGTAAGTCAAAGTGTGGTGCTCCTGTGTCTTCTGAACCAGGATGCTTGTTCAGTCTTCTGAACAAGCATGGAAAGCACTGAATTTTGCTCTGCTGATTCTTGTCTAGTATATGGGGTAGTGCACATCTTTCTCTTCTGTGTGTTTCTACCTCTGATTTGTTATATTGCACAGTTTTCAAATTCCATGTTCACTACGCACTTTGTAGGTAAAAATCAGATTTTCCGCTGATTCTAGGACATCACAACATCTGAGGATCTGATGTTTTGAACTGACCATCTTAGATTTGCCCTTCTAGGTCTGTCTGGGTAGAAGCAGACAGTTTTTTCTTTCCAGTTTAGGAATTTTACCCTCTTCAAAGTGTTTCTAAAATCACTCCTTGGATAAACAGGGCTATTTCATACTGGTAAGATGTGACTTTTCCCTAACAGACAAATTAAGATGTGTTATCTGATGAAACGCAAGGCCTGATGTGTGCTACATGAGAACAATACCTATTTTAAATGTCAGTTCATAACATCTTTACTATAAATCACTTGGACAACTGCAATGTCTTGGTTTTGTTCCCACATAAAGGTTAAAGTGTTGCAGTGAACAGAAGTTCTCTACAAATAGTAGGAGCTAATACTCTGCATGACTAAATGCTTAACAGAAAAAACACATCAATTAGAGCAGAATTGGACATAGCAGCAGACTTTATAGAAGTCTTGGATCAGACTTTCTGATATGCCTGTCTGCAGGCAGGGTGCCTGAAGGGCAGCAGAAGTGGCACAAATGGCTTTTTGCCATCACCCCACACTGTGTCTTCTCCACAACTTTATCCCAGGCCTCTTCTCATCTGAAATGCAATAGGACTTATGTCACTAAAAGCATGTGTGCCTGTATCTTAGTTTGGTCTTGAACTCTCAAAGAATTGATGCTTTTTTAAGGAAAAATCATCTTAGCAAGACCATTGAATGGTCACACAAATTACAAAACAAAATGAAAGGCCAAGTTTTGATCTCACATTTACTTCAATCTTCACAAAGTTCATGGTTTAGAAGAGACACGGGGGAGCCCTAGTCAGGGTTATTGGGGTGTTTGTTGCTTTATGGCACTGTTTAGAAGAGTTTTATCAGGGAAGCTGAACACCAAATTGTACTGCAGAAAGCTTCCAAGACCAACCTTTTGTTTTAAGACCATAAAAGGCAAAAATAAACTGCGTTTTTCTGTGTGATCAAAGACCCAGCATAAAAAGTGTCAGGAGGACCTTAAATGCCAGTTCCTGTACTCCCAATGTATGTTGGACTTCTTCCAAGGTGGGAGCAAGACGGACTTTTATTTTTATTTTCTTTTTAAATGGAAGGAAGCTGCCAAAATACATAAGAAGGATTAGAGCCAGTTGCTTTTTGTTGGTTCTTCAGTGGGAACGTTGCCAGGCAAAGTCGTATGCTGAATTCCCAGGGAATTTCACTCTCAAAAGCCAGCTTCTGGATTACCCTCATTTGGGAAGCTCTCCCTGAAAGGGATATTCATATCTAGGAATGAGTTCAATGCAGAACTGTAGTGGCAAATTGGCTGCTGGCTATTCAAATGCTGCTCTGCATAGCAGCCTTTGCTGTTTTGGGTGTTTGGGGGATTTTTTGTTCCCCCCCGCCCCAGGTTGGGATGACTGGTGAGTTGGGCATGTTTCAAAAGCAAAACTGCAGAGCACCCTGGGTAATCCAAAGTGTGCTCTCACAAAGGCAGGAAGAGACCGTTGCTCTTAGTATCAATAGCTGTTACCACTGAATCTACAGAGTCACTTGCCAATGCTGAGCAATTGGCCACAAACACATTATTTCTGTCTTCTCGGAGCCTGTGAGGGTATTGCAGCTGTTACCCTGTAATGAGACAGAGAGCTATGTCTTCTTACTAATCCACCCTCTGCCAAACATTCTCACTGTCCTGTTCCATGCCTCTTCTTTGCTGTATTAGGTGGTCACATGAGGGAGAAAGGAATGTTTCCAAAAGAAGCTGCAATTTCTCAGGACTTTCTTGCTGTCTGCATGTGCAGAGGGAAAGGATGCGAAAATCGGAAAAGACGTGCAATTCTGAGAACTGTTTTGACATGGCAATGATTTCATCAACTCAAAAAAAAAAAAATCTTGGCAGGAATCAGAGTTTTTATTCTTCAAGTGTCACAGAGAGATTTTCTTGAGACTTTGCAGTAAAATCCTGTACCGTAGAAAGGTTAGACCCATGATTAAAGCATTAGACAGGGCCTTTGGATTTCTTTTGCTAGAAGATAATTGTTTCCATGTCTATGTATCACTTCATGCCTTTTTATTTCACTCTGTAAAATGGGTACAACAATATTTATGTACCATGAGCAAATTCTTGAGCTGTTTTGAGACATTCAGAGGCTGTAGTGACAAGAACAACAAAAAGTGCTAAGAAATATATTACAGATATTGCACAGAAAAACTAAGTGACTTGTCAGACATTTCAGTCAGCTTCAACAGATAGCAAAGAAAGCAAGAGCATATATCACTAGCCAAGCATGAAAGCCACATAATCCACCTTTAGCTTACAGACTTTTGTGATTTTCAAGTAGATTATTTCTCTGTTCATCAGTACGAGGCATTATCTATCTTTGCAATGAAGTTCAAATGTTCTTATTATTGCTGAACCCTGACGATGAAATGTAGTTCCTTTAAAGTTAGCTGTAATCATTTGCAACACACTAAGCAGATGGAGACCACATCAGAAATCAATGTCCCATTGTAATAGGTTCTGTGTGTCTAGACAGTCAGAGACAGTCCCAGCCTTTGAAAAGATTACGGGCTGAATAGACAAGAGAAACAAAAAAATGTGGAGAAGAAGCCAGCAGACCACAAACGAAGTGTTGTATTCAGGTTCCCAGTGCTGGTTCCCGGTGAAACAGAGATGAGGATATGCTTGGGGGTACTGTGGCTGAGTGCCTCGCACATTACCTCCCACTTAGGGCCCGAAGTCAGGACTGCTGAAGGGCTCCTGCTGCCAGTGAGAATAACAATGAGAGGGAGACAACAGGATCAGCCAGGGATTCTGCAGCAGAGGAGACCTGACATGATATTTATCTGTTGTCTGCAGGAGGGAATCGTATTTCTTTTGCACAGATGGATGTGCACACAACCAACTTCTGAAGAAAACAAGAGTTTCTGATTTCCACCCAGGTTTGCCTGGTGATTACATTAAATCCAAAGATGGTTGTACCTGCATCTGAATAATTACAAATAGCAAAAATTAATTAGCACAGATACACACCAGTACCTGCAGATGTAGTGGGCTTGCTGTAACTAGGTCTTTTTAGGAGTTAGTTTCTTAGTCTGTATGACCCCCCAAAACTGCTCGCAAATTTCATACAAATTTGGCAACAATTTTCCCATAAGATCTGTAAAAATATGTGGGTTAATAGAGAGACAGAAACAGTGATAGTATCTTTCCAGCTCCACCGCCTTATCCCACTGGATATTGGAGCTTGCATGCATGCAAACAAAATAGGAAGTAGGGCTTCTTTTGTTCATTGCATGACTTGTCTGTAAATGAACCCATTGTACCTCTTTGCAAACCTCCCTTAACTACCTTTCTTCTCCAACAGCAGCAGGATTGAACATTTGTTAAATCAGATTTGTTTTTTTAATATGTCTGCTTTGATTGTGAGGGGTTTTTTAATAGATACTGTTTTTCTCCAAAGCTTTGATAAAAACCTGAAGTCCGGAAACAGTCCTGTCAATCCTGTCATGGTCACTTGTAAACCAAAAAGAATCAGTAATGATCTGAAAGTGTGTATCTAGGGCTTATCTCACTGATCCAGGACTGTCACATCATGAAAATGCCCTGAAAAATGTGCCCTTTGAACTGTCACAGTGGGTCCCTGGCACTGGGTTTTGCTGGCACCCCAGCTTTTGGCAAGGCCAAGTCAGATGAGTGCTGAGATAGGTTGATCCTCCTGTACATCTTCCCTGTCCCTGCCTCCACTTTCAACCTTTCCCAAGTCTTCAGGCAGCCAGAGTATTGTTCTGAATTCAAACCCCCAACATTTTTGAGGCTAAAAGGACTCCACTGCCAGCTTCTGCTTTGCACCCAAAGGCTTTCCCACTGCTCCTTACACTCAGGGGTTGTCCCCCTGTGGCTAGACATGAAACAATCCAGGGGGCTGCCACAGCACAACTCCCACGACCCTGACAGAGGTGCTAGCTTCTCTCCCAGGGCTGGCAGCACCCCTGACTCAGCAGGAAGAAGTGGCCTCTTCCCTCGCCGAACCAGTGTGTGCCACCAGACAGTGCCAGCTGGCCCTGTGCAGGACAGAGAGGCACTCAGCATCTCGTTTTGTCAGAAAAGAGGAGCTTGAAGAAGAGTGTTCCAGTGGGGAAAGGCAGCCAAAAGTCTCCTGGGGATGCACAGCTGCCAGCTTACTGCCTGTGATGCTGGTGGTGGTGCCGGCCAGCAGGAATGTTTCAGGACAAGGAACATTCAGGTCATGTATGGGTGGTATCTACATATTGAAGATGCCAAAGGGATGTGAATTAATACTAATACCTTTTTCTTAATTAAGGCTTTCAATGATTCAGTTTTCTCAGAAAGCGGACATTGAATTGATGAATCATTTCTTGGCTGTTTGCAATATCAAGGGATGCAGGAGGTACTGCTTTGTGTGTATGTGATAAATTTAAGAGATCAGATCTACACACCTACATCCAACTGCAAAATCACATCAATGCGGTTGCTGACCACCTGCAAATAAACATTTGCTGAAAGTTTTGCTTAACAGATTGTACCATAGGGAGATCGTGATTTCTTTTCTGACCAAGACACTGAACCATTGATAACCTTCTATTGATGTGCTCAAATGTGCTGGTCCAGATTGTGGATTAATTGCCCACAATGTTTCAGTCCAAGTCGCAAATAAATTTCTTTTAGTTTTGCTACACTGTCAACAGCTGAGTTACATAATATTAAACAAAACCTGGCATAGACAAATTAAAAACAGATTGTGCCTTTTATTTCATGAAGTAGTAACTCACAACTAGATAACAAATGCCTATTTTCTAGAAGATGGATTTGGGGAAACAAACACTATTTTCTTATAAAAATCTTAGTCATAGATGAAGAAACCATTTTCTTGAGCATATAACTTTGCATTTAAGAGTATGATTCAATCCACGTGGGTTGTATACTAAATAAGAGACTTTCCTTAATCAGGAAAGGAGACACAGCTCTTAAAACTAAGTCCATTTTGCACTTTTCTTATGTGCGTGTGTGTCCATGCAAAACAGCCTGTTAATCATTTATAAGCTCTATTTGATATTAAGGACTTCCTATGTTATTCTATATCACATTGCAAATTCTTTTCTCATTGTTGTGCATGCCTGTAAACTTTTAACCTCGAGATTCAGCTGAAGTCTCCTGGGAGGTGACAGAAAGGAAAAAAAAAAAACTTTAACTTGGCTAGATATAACAGTGGAGGGTCATTAAGTCCTGGTGATCAACTATTCAATTACAGTTCATTTAATCATACAGCAGCAAAATAATTGGGAATGGCTCAAGGAAAACTAATTATTTCAATCTGAAACTCGGCAGGGTCATAAGTAAGTTGCAGATGAGGTGGTGATAGATTTTGAACATCTGACAGGTCTGATCTGGGAGGTTCCTGACAAGGAGACTAATGACGACCCAGGAAGGGTTCTCTTTTCAGTCATGTCAAAAAATGAGGGAAGACTGGGAGCAGAAAAACAGCTGCTGGAAGGAGAGGAAAAGAACACTTTCAGGAGGAAAAGGGAGAAGAAGAAGGGTGGACTCTTTAAAAGCTTCTAATCCAAACCTTAAGATTGCTTGGCCACAGGGGCACAGGGGCAGTCTAATGTGTACAGTTTGCCCTTTTTTTGTTCATGTTTTTCTACCCTTGCATCAGCCAAAACGTAATTAGGTTTGCTGGAAATCATGTGTGTCCTGGTAAAAATGTGTGGTAAGCTCAGAGAAATCCCAGACTTGCTGCTGTGGGAAGGAATTAGCCGGAGCACGCCGAGTATCAGCACCAGTCCTGGAGGGTGGCCTGTGCAACTCTTGCCACAAAGGTCGTGACATGGTCCAGGAGACAGAGGCAGAGGATGGAATTGCAGTAATGTTGACTCAGCCCAGTGGGACTCAAAAGACAGTATTTGGGTGAGTATCTGTAGATTAGTAACAGCACGGCCTTTTCTTCTTTGGGAGGTAAGCACAGCAGTGCTGTCTGGTGAGACCCTAATCACCAAAAGTGCACCTTAGGGAAGTAAACATTACTCATCACTGGGAAAACACAGAAGTTAGTTGGACATTGTTCTGGTTTAGGGTGGAAATTCAGATGTTCCTCACTAAGACCACAAAAGTCAGGAGACATGTCAAAATGTTTGAGGGAGAGTTTTGAGGTCAGAATTTCCTGGAATGGAGGTACAAAAGCTTGCCTCGATCTTTCCGTTTGGCAGCACAAAAGTTAGCCAAAATGCGGAGATGGATGTACCAAAACAACAGAGCAATAAAGTACAAATGATTCAAGTGGGAGCTGTGAAGAACTTACCACATCTTGATCTGTAAGGCATAACCTGATGAATAGCTGCAAATATCAGAAATTACAACAAAATTTTATCATTAAGAAAAAGTGTTTTTCCAGTCACCCTGAAATAGAAGGCAATAGCTAATGCCAGAAGCCAAAGCTTGAACATTATGAGCAAGTAATTCAGAACAAATTCAGTGTTTTGGGGAACAAAACCTCTCTCTCTACAACAACTACTGTGATCTTTACTGGAGTGGGGCAGGACTGGCAGGGATGCAAGAAAAACACAGTGAAAGTGAAATACAGTGTAAGCTGAAGCGATGAGCCACGTACAAGTGTTTATTAAAGTCATCATGAGAGATGCGGGACAGCTTTGTAATCAGATCACTTTTTTCTGATTCATTGTAATACTGCTGCAGAAACCAGAGAGGATCATGAAAAGGATATAAGGGTCCAGGTTGGAAGGGAACTTTAAATTTCATAGAAACCAGTGCCTTAGGTTAGGCTCTCCGACCTCTGTCAAACTGAGTCTTGAATACTTTTCCTCCACTATTGGTAGTTGCACATTTGTTTCTATGTGTGAAGACTTTGGAGCTGATCTCACCCATGACGACCGATGTGAAGAAGGTACTGAGTACTTCTGTCTTTTTTGTGGGCATTTTCAATTAACTTTCCATCTCCCATTCAGCAGCATACCTAGAGCTTACTCATACTTCGACTTTGTAACACATCAATAACGGCTTTTTTTTTTTTTTTGCTATTTGACATTGTTTGCCAATTTGAGCTCTGGCTGAATTTTTGCATTCCTAATTACTTTTCTTCATGCAGGAGGAATATTTCTGTATTTCTTTGTGAAATCCTCAACTTTTCTACCTCTCTCATATCTCTCTTTTGTGTTGCAGCTCCTTCAGTAGCTCACCGTTTAATCGGGCTGTTTTCTTGTTTGGACTGTTCCCTTTTCTGATGAAAAGTATAGATCCCTTTTGTGCTCTGAAACTGTCTGAAAATCTCCCAGTACTCCTGAGCTGCTTTGTCCTTCAAGGCAGTCTCCCTTGGGATCTCTGCTAACACTTCATAAGGAATCTGGCATCTGCATTTCTTACCTTCAGGGTCTTTATTCTGCTATTGGTCTTCCTCAAGCTCCTTTGCACCTTATACTTCAGAATCTTAGGGTCACTGTAGGCAAAGCTCCCCAAAAGTCTTCATTATTGGCAAAGAGAATTTCCAGAAGAGCACTCAGGGCACCCTGTGTCCTCAGCACAGAAAAGTACATGATATCTTGTGCACCACCCTGTTGTTTTTCCAGTAAACACTGAGGTAGCTGGAGGATGGATAGCAGCTTGCATGTGCCACTTGAGTGAACTACTGATAATCAGATGAAGCCTTTTCTGAAAAAGGGGTGGTTTTCTTGTAAGAGGCACTGGTAGAGAGCTCGTTCTGGATGCCTGTGCAGGGTTTGCTGTGAGCCTGATGCTATTTCTCTAGTAAGTTGAGCCAGAGAAACAAAGAAGTAGACAGGTGTTTCTGAGAGATGATCATTCACACCTAAGACAGGCTTAATGCAAATGTATGGTTGCAGGTGAACAGCCAAGACTTCAAAATGTGCAGGAGCAAAAGATCCTTTTCACTGACAATTAGGGCAGGAATAGATCTATGAACCAAAACTACCTGCTGAAGGAACAGAGAAGGCCAGACCTTTTCTCATTTACAGTGTACAGCAGGGACAGAAAGAGACAATGAAAGCTGACTGAACCTCACCTTCTAAGAGTAGTTACAGCCTGGGTGCTCTGCCTCCATGACAAAGAAAGAAGCTGAGGACATCAGTACAATTTTGCTGTGAGTGAGCCTCACCTCTGTTTGACCCTCCTTACCATTTCACTGACTTTGATGATCACAGAGAAAGAGCCCATAGCTAAAATGTGCTCAGAAACTCAACTCGTTCTCCTGCAGCAGAGCTGGCAATTTGGGTAGTACCACCCTCCATTTCCTAAAAATCCCACTGTTAGGAAATCCATTTGAGCAAGAATTCTGCTGGAACAATAGAAAACCCTTCGTTATTTGTATTGCAGCAGCAGCAGCTGAGGACTCAGATGGAGTTCTCTGCCCATTCTCAGCTGCTATTAGCCATGTTCCAGAAAAGCAGCCTGTGTGAGTGGTGTTGGAGAGGAGCTGCCCTGTCAGGGGCACATGCACTTGAAGCTCTGAGCTTTCAGATAGATCAGTGGCTACTCGCAGTGAATGCAAGCAATAAGACCTCATTCAGCAGTCTGAATCAAACCCTGGCTCTGATAGACTTCCCCCGCCTGTAATCACTTCTTTTTCACATCTGCATGTTGTTCTGAGAACAAATTTTGGCTTCTGGTAGCAAACTACTAATTCAGTCACATGATCCCTTAGACTGACAATTCTCAGTACTTATTCAATATTTAAGAAGCAGCATTTCACACACTGTTTTCTACAGTTGTTACTTTTTTTACCTCAGTGGTGCAGTATCCATTCAATTAATAAATATGCTAAATGAATAATTAAAAAAAAATCTTTTGAAGCACCTTGTAAGAATATTTGTCTTCTTCATAATGTTATGCAAGTATGCAACCAAGCAGATACACATTAAATGAATATTATTGACATCCAACATACTATTTATTTACTAAGAATGTGATAACTTCTGTCATTCTACAGAATGACATTTTACACATCTGAAAAAAAACTATTGTTAACCAGCATGGATAATCACAGTGAAACAGAATTAAACACAGAGAATTAGAATAGTTATTGGAAATAGAGTTAATAATAACAGAATCAGAATTAATATTAGATGTAATTCTTAATGATATGGAAAACAGTCACAGAGGAAGACACTTGAATGTGCCATATAACCTCGGCCCGAAACCTAAGTAACACTTCCAAGAAATCCTTAAGGAATACATTGATCAGAGTGCATGCCACTGAGAACATAAAAAGGTGTTGATTTAGATGTTGATGTTTTACCAACACCAGTAACTGAATTTATAATGGACAAACAGAAACAAGCGAAAATTACTTATCAATGTCTAGATACAGCTTGACCAACGTATGATTACAAAAATCAGGGAAAAACCCCATGGCCAAAAAAGGTGCTATCTTATTTTTGGTCAAATGGACTTCACCTCTTAAACTTCTCTTATCTACTAAATTGTTCATATCAGGGAGACACAAAATATTTGAGTCTCACATGCAGGCTTGATTAAATAGCATAGATGAGGAATGAGCTATAATTGCCTATTATTGATTTCATCTATGCAGAGGATAAATGACTCAATACTTTTTTTTGCCAAGGGACTATTTCAATTGCATATTCTGGGGTCCAGAAAGAAAAATCTTCTACCAAATATGACTTGCATTGAACTAAAAGAATTACTTGGACCCCTCCTTGTTATTTAATATTCCTGTGGTTGGCAATGTTAAAATGATTTTGTTAAAATAAAAGAACAGGAAAAACTCTACTAATTTAATACTTTTTTCTTATTCTCTTTGCACTCATTAAAAGTGTTTGCTAGGAAAGAAACTGCCACAAGGGACCTTCCATGAAGACTAGTGTTTGTGGAATTAGACACAGTCAGCTTTCTTTTGCCATCATGGAATGAACGAGCAGATGGGTTACACTTTACTTCTCATAAGAAGTGAAGTGGTAATCACAAATACCTTTCTCCTAACAAAGCATAGAAAGCACAGTCAACTAAACGAATGTGTGACTGTGCCACTGCACTTACTATATAAATACATATATTTATATGATATTATTATATATTTATTATGATCTTACATAGTCACAACAGGCTTTTGGATTACCTTTTTTATTAAGGCATGTAAGCAGAAATTTCATATTGAGTATTCATAAATTATTGAATGCTATACATAAACTGAGTCAGCACTGTGAAACTGAATATCAGAAAGCAATATGATTTAGAAATAACATTATTCCAACAGATTTGATTAACATCTGCTATTTTACCTATGTCAGTATTCATAATAGCCAGACTTCTGCCTACATTTGGGGTACACACATTAGTCTAACAACAAACTACAGAAATCAGACTTAAACTGAGAAATAAAATGTAATCTCATTTAAAAGCATTATAAGATAAATTCTTAGATTTCCTATAAGCACCCTGTAGGAGAAAAGTAAAACTTCCAGAACATTAAGCTTCAGAAAAATGATCACCAACTTTTAAAAATATATACCTATACTACTCTAAGTTTTTTAAGTTAATAGCAAACTAAATGGAAGTGTCCTAAAGTAATCCTGTTGGCACCAGGAATGGTTAAACCAAAAACGTTGAAGTAAAAAGAATCCTGTGCAGGTCCCGACAGTGACGGGCAGACGTTTCTGGAGCTTCGATGCCATCTGCTGGATGGGTAAAAAGAGTGCAGTGATCCTGACACATCCAAGAAGCACTTTTGCACCTCCACAGAGAAATCTGAGGATGGGCTGCCCCCACAACTGCTGATAACTAACAAAGTAAGAGCAGAATTAGGAAACAAATCCTTCTTAGGACTGAACAGCTCTCCAGGGAATGGAACAAGGAGGAATAAAAGATTCAAAACAGTAAACTGACACGTGCTATGCAAAGAGGGAATAACCATTTCAAGACGGAGGGAAGTGGACACCAGCTTCACAGCTTTAGAAAAAGTTTCTCCAGCAAGACAATCCTCTGAGGACAGTAACCCCTCAGTCTGGGTCCTAAAGTTAGCATTCAAGTCTAGCTTTAAGCAAGAGGGCTTACACTTCAAAGATGAAAGACATAAGAAGAGACTATAACAAAACTGCAAGTACACATGGTTTAAGATTTACATTTTAATTGTAAACCATAGAAGACTGACAAATAAAACTTCAGGGATAAAAGATTCTAAAGAATTTTATGTCCTTTGAAGATCCACTAAAGCAAGATTTCAAGTCTATTTCACTGGACTCCAGATTTCTGCTATATAAGTTTGGACTTTCACACTGACAATCTTTAAATTCTGTAACATATATTCAGCTTTCTGTGACACTCCCAGTTCAGAGAGGAAATGCCAGTGTCATTGGGAGAGAAAAATGAGAGAGCAGTAAGATTTGAGAATCTTCTACCTGAAGCAGCAATCTTGAAAAATTGTTGAGGCATGCTCAACAATCAACAATTGAGCTAACTATTTTTCCTAACCCAATACAATCAATATTTGCATATGGTCGAAATCAGCACTTACTGTATTAATTAAATTCTTACTGTAGGAGTGACCAACATTGGCTTTTATAATTGTTTTCCTTGGGGAATGCAGACATGAATCTTCTAGCTAAGCCAATTTGTCTCCTTTGCAGTCTTGGTTGTGGAGCTTTCTGGCTCTTGGATAGTCCTTTGCTCTATCCTTTTTCTCCTGTGGGATATTTAGAGTGTCTTCTGCAATGCTGGAATCTCTGATGAGATCTCAGCACCGCTTGAGCCACGACAACCAACTGCAGCAATCATGCATGGCTGATGTGCTGAACAGCTGAGGCTAAAAACTCTTGGGTTTCCGTGCATGGGGCATATGCTCTGTCCTGTTCTCAGTAGGTATAAGTGATCTGCTGCATCTTGAGTACATTAGGTGGCATGTTTACATGGAAAAGCATGTAACACACATGAATTGCCTGTCTCTGCTGCTTCATCTGGAAACATGGAAGCCCCTTCTGCTATAAGCAGCAGCACACTGCTGAGGATTATGGCCAGTTTAACTCTTGTGCCTCTCAATGTGAGATGCTATTGAACACATACTAGTATTGCTCCACTATCAACTTTGTTCTGTTTTTACCCCATCACTCCTCCTCTCCTCCTTTTTGCAAGTGAGCACATCTATGGAAACAGAATCCTTTCAGTCTCTCCTCTTAAAACAGCCATACAGCAGCAGTGATCAGGAAAAAGTATAACTTATAACTCCTTTAATTTCTCTCCTCAGTGCCAATTAACTTGGAGAGCATGACCTCTCCATTGCATTTCACTGAAGTTTGTTTAAAGTCTGCCTGCTTTGCCTGATCTGATGTTTGCTCTTTATGCTCAACTTGAATGAGTTTATGCTCAACTCGAATGAGTTTATGCTCAGCTTTTAAAGTTCTCACCTCAAGCAAATTATCCCTTTCAGGCCTTTTGGACTTCTAATAATATTATTTGTATGTGACAATTGTAGCAGTATCACTGTAATCATCAGGGGTGGATAGGTATTTTATACCTATCACATACAGCTAAAATCGAAACCATTAACTGATCCTTCACTTTGGTCAGGATTAGTAGATAGGCCTCTTTAACCCCAGTCAGACATCCTGTCCACTCCTCTGAACCACCTCTTAAGCTTGCCATTGGAAACCCAGGAACACAGTGGTAGAAGAAAAAATTTCAATTGGTTGGAAGTAAAGAAGCAAAAAACACGTTTGCAAGGAAATCAACTCTCTATTTTATTTATACTTCATTTCACTGGTAGCCAAACATGGTATCCTCAGGTCTACTGCAATCCCTCACTGCAGTGCAGACAGACACAGAAAAGGTGAAATGGAAATGGGTATATGAATTAAAGGTGACATACCCCTACCTTAGTTACAATTAGAAAAGGCTTTACCTGAGGAGCTCAGTAGTGACTCAGCCGCAAATGTGAAATAGCCAGTTGGACAGACAAGCCTGTCAGTGGACTTGATGGACTCCACAGCACTCAGTTTGGTAACGTCACCCTTTGACATGGAATTTTGCAGGCACCAGGTGCACAGAAATCGTGGTGATAAGCTGGACCTCAGAAACGCAAAACATGTCAACTGAAAACATGACACCGCAATGTGAAACGCAGTCTCTTACACTGGAGCGTCATTCTTGGCTTTGGGAGGGAGGGAAGGCCACTTTGGGCTAAGAGACTTTGCTGTTACCTAGAAGCTGAACCGCCCTCCTCACCCCCGCCCCCTCTCCAACTCCCAAGGCTGGCAGAGGGAGGGAACAATCTGTTTATCTGTTTTACATTTCAGCCTTTCACAACTCTGCAATTATTCTGTCTGCCCTAGCTGAATTGTTTGCTGAACCTTGAAATTTGGCTGGTAAGTAGTGCCCAGCTGGAATGTGTACTGCAGCCAGCTAAGGATCTGTGCAGATCTCTCTTAAAGATAGCACTCTGCATGTCTCTCAGTCACCTAATGAAGCAAGGCAGTGCTTCCCAGAAAGTCTGCTGCCCCACTGGCATTCAAACATTTACTGTGGCAGTTGTATGCAAATATCTGCATGTGTCTTTCTAAAAAATAACATTGACAACACACATGGAAAATATAAGTACAGAACAGGGATGTGCATGTGTGTGTGTGTGTGTGTTTTAGGTCTGTGTTAGGGAGCATTCGGGTACAACATTATCATACAGCCCAAGTCATCTGAAGCAATCCAAAACCTATGCTTGCTACCATAGTTTAGGCTGCACCACCTCCCATTACAGTTGTATAAAACCAGTCTTGAGTGCCAAGAACCATCAACAATTTTTGGATGTTCTGCTGATGCCCTTTTGCACAGCAGAAACAGTACCCATTTAACTCAATCTCATCTCAGAAATAATTAGCAGCAGTGGCACAAACAGGGATCAGTACCTTCAAGGTATAGCAAGTAAGAAGCTGACTATAGGAAGAATAGTAAGAGGAGGCACAGGGAGATCTGTAATGACAACAGAAGATCACTAGTCTTGGAAAAAATGATTTGAAAAACTCTTCGGGGACTCACTGGAAATTTCCTTCAATGACAGTGTTGTAAAATGTGGAAATATCTTCCAGAAATTTAGTGTATTACTCAAAGTTTACAAGCACCATCCACATGGAAAAAGATGTGCCTCTGAAAACTGGAAGAAGGTATGTAAATGTAAGCAGCACAGTCTCCAAAGTCATCACTTCAGCAACAATAGCAAGAATTTCTGCTCTAAGCTGGAGATCAGTGATTGAAAACTGCCAAGACAGACAGGAAAGTGTGTGTAACTGGTCCTAATGTATCTACATGTCACTAAGAAGACAGTGCTGTGGGAAAGTTAACTGCTCTCACAGCGCAGGTACAAAGCAAGATCCAGAAGCACAAATCCTACAAGTGAGATGCTGCGTAGGCTCCAGCTCAAGTCTAAGAAAGATTAAATCAATTTAGAACAACTGCAGACAATGGCGACTAAGACAATCATAAGAAAGAAGGCAAAACTAGAGAAGTTTGGCATATTTAGTCTCACAAAATGAAAGCCAAGAGAAGTACAATTACTAACATGAATACAAATGAATGCTGAAAACCTGAGTGGTCATGCTGGCCCAAGACTAAACAGGTTTAAGCTGATCACAAACACATTTTACTAGAGTCAGGATGCCATTCCGTTTCTGAGTCATCATAATTTATTGCTAGATTTGTAAGGACTAAAATACCCTGAACCAAACAACAACAATAACAAAATATCCAACGTTTATTTTAAGATGTTTCTAGGAAATAGGGACTCATATTTGATCTGCTGACCCTGTCTCATATTCCTGTATTCTACACTTGAGCTAGAGCACCATGTGTGGGCATAGAACTACAATGTTCCTGTCATGGTTGAGTTTCTGGTCTATAGCTCTGGTTCTTCTGCGGGACTTCATCCTCCCTGGCACCTGATGCAATGGAAAGGCCATTAGGGTGATTTCTGGAAGGTGTCAGAGATAACACAGATGTTGGATGGACCAGCCTGAGATCATGCTGTTCTGGATATGCTACTTAAGAACAAGAAAGCACTGGTCAGGATATAGGTTAGTGAACAGGAGCCATAACTGTAATGATCCTGACACAGAGGAGCTCAAGATCTTTCTATTAGGAGGGTGGCTTGGCTAAAAAGGGAATTCATGGCAGAGCAATGCAAAAAAAAAGCATAAGCTGGTGGGAGTTAAGAGGTTATGAGACAGATTAGAGGAACACTGCTGAGGTGTACAGAGGTGTGATCAGGCAAACCAAAGCAAAGCTAGTGTTAGCAGAGGATATCTAAAGCAACGAGAAGGGATTCAGCAGCAATGTAAGTAGTCAATCAGGTAAGGAAATCATGTGCCTTCTTGAAAAATAGGCTGAGTGATATAGTAACAGCAAATGCCAGCAAGGATGAGGTATTTGGTGCCTTCTTCATCTTAGTTTCAACTGACACTGTTCCCAGGTGTTTTAGCCTAAAGGCGGGAATCAAGGAGCAGAGGAATTCCACTGAGGTGGTTGATGACAGTGTGAGGCCACTCTCTGCCATCTTTGAAAGGTTGTGGAGGCTAGAGGAGGCTCCCAACATTTCTATGTGTACCTAGAAGGCACCTAAGGATTCTGTGATTTCCAGGGCTCCATCAGGTCACCGTGGCTGGGGAAGACAACTCTAGGTACATGCTGCATGAGGGTTCATTGGATAACATCTCATGCCTCCCTGGGAAGCTGTAGCACAAAGTCCCACAGGATCTCCCCACATTTCAGTGCTGCTGGCCAACTGAGCTCCCTTGATTCCTCCCATGTGGGGTTACAGGTAGCACTTGGCTCACTCTCAGGGATTTTCATAAAATCATAGAAAGGTTTGGGTTGAAAGAGACCTCTAAGATCATACAACTCCATCCCTCTTGCCACGGCCAGGGATGCCACTCATTAAATGAGGTTGCTCAGGAGCCCTATCCAACCTGGCCTTGAACACTTCCAGTGATGGAGCATTCACAGCTTCTCTGATCAGCCTGTTCCAGTGCCTCACTATCATCAGAGTTAAGAATTTCTTCCTAATATCTAATTTAAATCTGCTCTCTTTCAGTTTAAAGCCATTTCCTCCTGTTCTGTCACTACATGCCCTTGTAAAAAGTCCCTCTCCAGCTCTCTTGCTCATCTGCACACTTGCTGAAGATGCCCTTCAAGGTCACCTTGAAGGTGACCGGCTTCGACCTGGACATGGAGCCATTGGCCACAGACCTCTGGTTGTGTCCCTCCAGCCAATTCCTTATCCATTGAATCATCCACCCTTCAAATGCCTGTCTCTCCAAAGGCCTTACAGAACTCTAAATGGATGACATCAGTTGGCCTTTCCTTCTGATTGTTGCAGCCACCCCATCACAGGTGGCCACCAGAGTGGCAGGCACGATTTGCTCTTATTGAAGCCATGCTGGCTGTCTTGGATCACCTCCTTGTCCTCCATGTGCCCTAATATTGCTTCCACAAGGATCTGCACCACGACCTCCCCAGGCAAAGAGGTGAGGATCACTGGTCTGTAGCTGCCTGGATTATCCTTTCTTCCTTTTTTAAAAGTAGGAGCAATGTTTCTTTTCTTTCAGACACCAGGGATTTCCCCTGACTGCCACGGCTTTTCAAATATGATTAAGAGTGGCTTGGCAACAACATCAGCCAGTTCCCTCAGCACCCTGGGATGCATCTCATCAGGCCCCATAGACTTGTGCCTGTTTCCTCCTATTTTCTATCCTATCCAGGTGTGGGTAGGTGGGCAAGGGTGATCTCCTATGCTCAGCACCCACCAGGCCTCACTTGGGCACTGTGACCTGTTTGGGGTCCCAGACAGGAGACAAATTGACAAATCAGAAGGGCTCAGGGGAGGCCACTGGGACAGTGGAACTGAAATGATCACCCTGAGAGGAGCGTCTATGAGGCTGAGGCTGGTTCAACATGCAACAGAGAAGGGTCAGGGGGAACACACAGCACAGCCTTGTGCCTGTGGGGCTGAGATCAAGGGAATGGGACCACAGTTCTCCCAGTGAAGTACAACTCCTTGGCAGGAGGGCAAGAGACAGCAACATCAGCAGAGAGGTTCAGCGTAGGGTTAGAAGGGTGAAAAATTAGAATAATTATGCACTATAACAAGAGCCTGAAGAGGCTGCGGGATCTTTGGAGGTTTTCAAAGTCTGGCTGGACAAAGGTCTGAGCACCAGGGTCTGAATTCATTCTTCTACTCCAAGTAGAAGTTTTGGGGTAGAAACTACCCATGTCCATGCAAACTACAATGCTTTTGTCATCTCTGTTACGTAGGAGTTAGCATTGTTTTACATAAGGCTTGATGTGGACAGAGTAGATACACACACAAGTGAATTCCTGTTGAATCTAGAGGGCTCACCCTTCACAGCTATCAGGTTACACATATGCTAGGAAAGCAATGTACTGTAGCAGCTACATTACCCCACAGCAGATGGCCTATACAAGCTACAAACACCCTGACAAAAGCCTCAGAGAACAGAGTATTGTTCTTTTCTATCTGCCAGTCAGCATGAGAAGTAAAGTGTTGGAAAGTACATGCTCAAAATCGAGTAATGCATAAATCCATAGTGAGGTCTCTATAGAAAGATCTGCTGTGGTGTTTAATTCCTCATGTCATGCTGGAAAAGTATCTGTGACTGTACAACTCGGGCCAAACTTGTTTATATGAGTTTTAATTGCATTTTAATTAAATTAAAATACTTTCAGATAACCACAGTAATAAGCGTAATATGATTAATGACTCAAACAAAAATAAACTGATCTAATTTATTCATAGTAGGCCCGGTTACACCTGTAGGATTTGATTCATTGTTTTTTAGATAAATATTATTCTTGAAATCACTTTTCCAGATTAATTGGTGATGATCTCTGATGTAATTTCCCTAGGATCTTTCTCTAGTACACTCACCACTTCATTCTGCAACTGCTCAGTCCAGTCCTGAATCTGGGAACACCCACCCTGTGATCAGTGTCTAATTGCAAAAATAGCAATGGTCTTTCCTGGCTGGCTGCATTATTTGCCATTCTAATGTGTCATGCAACAACTGGCCTTGCTTTGGAAGTATTCAGGTGTCTGGCCTTTCCACAGCAGCCTGCAGGACTGCAGAAGGACCATACACAGCTTCCAGCTTCCATTTGTCCTTGTTATTACATGACAGGCAGGGACACAAACAGGACAGAAGCTCAAACAAGGCCTCAATACTAGAATAGCTGGACAAGAGTCTGCACTCTGAAACACTGTAAATCCCTGCTACAGCAACAACAGCTATTCCTGCAAACAGACACCAGATAACTGTCTTCAGAGGCACATATTGGCAATGGTCAAACCCCACCATTTTTATTCCCTTCCCTTTCAGCTGTCTAGCACTCCAGAGAAACCAGTGATTAAGTAATGGAACTTTTCATGGATAAAAAGATGTTTGCATTTCCAAACACACTCCCTTGAAGAACACAGAATTCAATACCCGATTGATGAGTAGTTTCTGCACACAGGGATTTACAGAATTTAATTCCAGTGCCAATGAATAGTATGTTCAGTGCATTGACACTGATTGGATAAGCTTCCAGAGTCACTAGCCATGGCTGTTACAAGCCTGGAAGATGACCTCTGCTTTAAAATACCTGGGACAAGAAGCAGTATGCAGTCTGGTATTCAACTTCAAGTCTCATTTGGCCTTTCCTACCAAACCCCACCAAAATGACACTGATATTACTGCAAGAGGGCCTATAAACAAATAAAATGATACATGAAGGGGTTAGATTCCAATTGCAGACACAGTGCTGGCATGAAGCTGGACTGTCAGCAGCAATGCTCCAGGAATAGCTCATAGAGGCAGTGTGTCTTGTAGCCACTCCCTGTACTGAGATTCCTCTCCCTACCTCTTGTCCGTTGCTTTCTTAATAAATGGCATAAAGTGAATTAACAGTGATTTCAAATAAGGAAGTTCATGTTTAGATGTTCATGCATCTAAATCTATGCATAGGGGAAATACATTAAAATGAAAGGTTTTGAAACGGAATGAGAAAATTTATTATGTTTAAGGAAAACGTGCAGATTAGACTCAGCTGAGAAATCTTTTGTGGGTTTCCCCATGCCTGGTACTGATTTTACTGACGGGAAACATCATTTAGATATTCCTAATACAATTACTACACCCACATAATTAGCATAATAAATACATAAGTCTGTCAAGATGATAGTTTAATGCACTTGCCATGCTGTTATTCTATAGTGAATTCCCAGTGTTCTTGGCAGCTGAGGGCCAATCAGGCTAAAAGGTTAACAACAGAAAAGCAATTGCTCTCAAAACAAAAGACCTCAAGTGTGAACCCCTGCATAAAAGAAATTTCAGTCCCTTTTCATCACTAAAGGCCAGGTTTCATTTTGATGTCATACTTACTTTGTCAATGTGTGTGAACTACAGGTGCTTCTGTGCAAACTCCACTGCTAACATTCATGGTGACCAAGTGCTGATGGAAAGTCTAATAGGAATTTCCACGCTTCTGAGTGTGCTGCTGAAAATGCACACAATTACTTCCCTCATCCAAGGGAATACCACTGCTTCAGAGTGAGATTTCTCCAAGTCCAAAGGATTCAGTCCCCACTGACAACTTTTTTTTTTTTCAGACCATGAGGTGTGCACACATGAGAGACCATGGATAAACCCAAGGAAAAGTAAGATCCAGACCCTCTTCTGTCTGCAGCTGGTATTGGCTGAAGTAGTTACAACTACCTTGCTGCATGTTACTAATGCCCTCAAGGTCAATGCCTAATATCTCAATGTGTAATTAAGTGATTAACCTGGGCAGCTGCTCTTTACTATTGTGACAAACAGTCTGAAGCTGCACAATAAATGACGACAACCGTGGAAAGCTGGTAGCAGTTTCATACCTCCAGTAAACCCCCAAATTATTTCTGTAGTAAGAGAAATAATGCTGCCTACAGCAGACAGAAAAAAACTCATGTAGAATTAGAGTGAACTAATTTACACTGTCTCAATTACTGCAAACTGGAGCCTAAGTATCAGTTCACCTACTGTTACACCTCAAGCTCGCTTGGTGTTATTTTAAAAGGGCTTAGGTACTTTTGATTCATTCTGGCACTACACAGGAGAAAACCACAAAATTCTCAGATTGAACGACAAACTTTCACTTGCAAACTGTAGAACATTAAGGTACAATACTTGGCAAATTTTAAAGCAACATCCAGCCAAAATAAGGCACTTCATAAAGCAGTCACTTAGCAAACTCTAACCCATTCTAACTTTAAGTTACCCAAATTTTGAGAAGAGGCAGTTAGGAAAAGGAAAAGATACTCTGGAGACCTTTCAGCCCATCTACTTGTGTAACAACTCTTCCTAACCACCACCAAAAGCTCAAAATCTTGCCTCTTCCTTCCATCTCTGCTGCTGCTCATATGCTGGTACCCAGACTGACAAGCATTCCCTGGAGTACTGCCACCCGTATACGTCCTCCCAAGTTCAACATAGCCCATACAAGCTGCTTTTTACACTTTCAGGGCCTTGTTCAGGCCATTCTTGTTACTGCTCACTTGGTTTTGAAAAGCCTACACCCACCTCAAAAGGTCTGAAACAGAATGTGCTGCTTTCTTGTAAGCACTGTTTCATCTCCTGCTTCCCTGTATTGTCAGTTCTTTGGTGGGAGAGCCACCTTCACATTCTTTATCTGCCATCAGTCACAGTATCAGAGTAGGACTTGTAAATATTCAAGTATTGATAATAATGACAGGCAGCCTTAATAAAATACAGGTATCTAAGACAGTGGGATAACCCAGGTAACAAACAGGGTGCAGGTACTTACTGCAAGTTAGCGCAGAGATTGAATTCATTGATTTACCAAGAGTACCGAGAGTACTTGCCTTAGTGTTTACTCAAGAAACCATGGAAACTTTTACCAAGAGTAATTAGTCATATGCAACACTGACATCTTTTGCTGAGGTGACAACACACACACAGACACGTACACACTGACATTACTGTGCACAGTAAGTTCTGTAACGCTCAGGGTGCTAGGAGTCAGGCTAGGAGTATGCTTACAGCTTTGAGCACAAATGTGCAGAGAGCAGTTCCTGGGAATCATGGACAACCAAAAGGACCTGAAGAGGACAAAAACATGGCAGCACAAAGCTGGAGCAATTGCACTAGGGAGATCAAGTTACTTGGAAACAGCAGTTTTGAAAAAATCAAAAGTAATAGTTGCCACCAAAATGTTTTCCAGCTCTTGGGCTTCATTTCACGTCTCTCTCACATCAATCCAAGTTTTTCTATTTGCATAGAAGAAGTTTGTGTGCTCACTGAGTCAGAATAAAAATTGTTGTAAATGAAGTTAGCAACTGTGACGCTCTAGTCTGAGCACAGGATAATTACCCAAAATATTTCAGTCACAAAATGAAAAAAACTCAAGCACTGGCTGCCAAGGAAAAGCACTATGAAACCAGATGATGAGAATACTCTGGGGAAAAAAAAACAACTCTCAATTCTTCAACTGCAAGAAAGACCTGGAGAGTCAAGCACTGCCAGATTTTATAGAGCTGAATGGGCTGAGCTAGAGGAAATACCAAGAATTTGTTTATTATATTCCCCATACAATGAGTTGTCCTAAATTCCCAGAACACTCAGAGGGGGAAAAAAAATTCACAGCTTTCCCCCCTTCTCCCCCTCATTCTATTTAAACATCCAAATAAATGATGAGGAAAACTTCATCCTCAGCAGTCACAGCCTTTAGAGTTGATTCCCTGTTATTCTGAGGCTTTTACAATCTCTCACAACAGAGTTAAACAGCCACAGTGTAAATGAACCCTCACCCCACCATCAGCAGAACCGTTTCACTCTCTACACAACCACCACAGAAATCAGAATGAGTAGTTTATGTTTAACATATTCTGAGTAATAAAACTGACACTCAACATGAGGTACTTTCATTTGCATGTGAAGCTCAGCTTTTACATATCTGGACTGCAGAATGAAAAGTTTAAAAAAATCCCTTTTATCTGCAAAGTACAGAATTAGATTTGATATCAGGCCATAACAAAACTTAACAAGCAGCATATTTTAAGTTGTAATCATCCATGCAAAAACCAGCATGCAATATTTTACCTTTTTTTTTTTTTTAATGGCTTCCATGCAATGCAAGTAAGTTATTCTGTGCTGCCAAGAATGCTCGATTCCTACTAACAAGAGTCAGCAGTTTCTTTCTGGTTGCAAAAGCCATAAGAGGCTCTGACTGTCTGGCAACTGTGTGTCAGAGCCCAAGGTGACAGAATCAGCACCTTCAGCTCTGTGTAGACGTGTAACACATACCCATTCCCACACTTCTGCAGGGAGAGGGGTCTTCTGCTTTCCCTTTTCCTAGCAATGCAGCCTGCTGACCTCTGCTCTGCCATGCTGCTGGGAGGAACTGGTTAGGAAGCTAAGCTTACTGTAAAAATGAACTAGAGGATGTTTTTTTATTAAAAACATTAGGTTGACAATGTGGGAGACTAGAGCTTCTCCATCCATTACACAATAGTAGGAAATTTGGAGTTTAATTACTTTATATTAGGTTAACCTGACATCAGCATCCTCTTTTGCAGAAAAACAGCCTGGGTCACAAAGAAAATGCCTTGATGCCACACCTACTGATGAAAGAGATTATAAAGAGTGGGGGCAGGGGTCTCTTTTACCAGCATAGCTGGCTCAACTTTAAATTTATTTGTAGCAGCGTTCTCCCTTTACTGCCTAAGGAACATCAGTGCAAAGGTTAATAATCTGTCAAAGGTACACACCAACTACCGAAACACTGAGTTTCACACACCATTAGTGGGCAGCGTGCACTCACAGTCCAGAAAGCCAACTGGATCCTGGGCTGCATCCAAAGGACTGTGGCCAGCAGGTCGAAGGAGGTGATTGTCCCCCTCTACTCTGCTCTGGTGAGAACCCAGTTGGAGTACTGCACCCAGTTCTGCTGTCCCCAACATATGAAAGGCATGGAACTGTTGGAGCAAGTCCAGAGGAGGGCCATGGAGACGGTAAGAGAACTGCACTACTTTTGCTGTGGAGACGGGTTGAGAATAGAGGCTGTTTAGCCTGGACAAGGTCTCTCTGTGGAGACCTCATAGGAGCCTCCCACTATCTGAAGGGGCCACAGGGAAGCCACTTTTTGTCAGGCACTGTAGTGGTAACATAATGAGTAATGAGTAAAAACTGAGAGGGGAAATTTAGGTTAGATATAAGAAACAAATTATTTATGGTGTGGGTGGTGAGATACTGGAACAGGTTGCCCAGGGATGTTGTGGATGCCCCATCCCTGGCAGTGTTTGAGGCCAGGCTGGGTAAGACCTTGAGTAACCTGGTCTAGTGGGATGTGTTCCTGCCCAGAGCTGTGGGCATTGGGAATAGATGATCCTTAAGAGTCCCTTCCAAGCCATTAACATGCTACAATTCTATGAAACCAGCACAGCAGTACATTAGTAACAGGTGTTACTAATAAATATGTGTAACAACAACTTACCAGTCCTGTATGCCTAGGCCCCTCACTTTAAGCAGGACATTGAAGTGCTGGAACAAGTCCAGAGAAGGGCAGTAGAGCTGGGGAAGGGTCTGGAGCACAAGTCTGATGAGGAGAAGCTGAGGCGGCTAGAGTTGTTTAACCCGAAGGCGGCTCAGGGGGGGATCTTCTGGCTCTCTCCAACTCCCTGACAGGAGGTTGTGGCTGGGTGGGAGTCAGACCAGAGCACCGGGGGGGGGCGGGGCTTAGGTTGGACATTAGGAGGAATTTCTTCACAGAAAGGGTGCTTAGACCTTGGATCGGGCTGTCCAGGGAAGTGGTGGTGGAGTCACCGTCCCTGGAGGTATTTAAGGAAAGACTGGACGTAGCGCTCAGTGTCAAGATCTGGATGACACGATGGTGTTCGGTGAGGGGCTGCACTCGATGACCTCAGAGCCGTTCTCCAACCTAACTGATTCCGTGACTCTGTGTTTATGTTTCTGGGTGTGTATTTTTTCCCACCTCCTCCAGCTTATCCCGCCTGCCCTCAGCCGCGCCTGCGCCAACACGGGCGCCTCCAGGGGCGCGTGCGCGTCCCGCCCTCCCGCCGAGACCGTCTCCCTCCTCCTCCTTCTCCTCTTCCCGGCCTCTTCCAGGGGAAGGGACGAGGAGGCCAGAGCGCGGCCAGCAACCGCAGTCATGCAGATCACGCTGAAGACCCTGCAGCAGCAAACCTTCCGCATCGACATCGATCCCGAGGAGACGGTGCGGCCATTCCCGGGCTCCCCGCGGGACGCGGCGGCGGGGAAGGACGTGGGGATCCGTCCCCTCGCCCCCGGGGGAAAACGAGGGACGGGCCCCTTCGGTGGGGATGGCCGGAGCGTCGGTGAGGGGCTGGGGCCGCGGCGATGATGCGGTGCCCGCCCCGGGAGGATTTTGAGGGGCTAGGAGAGGTGGTGGGAGGGGGTTTTGTGGGAGCTCAGCAGGGGGTGATGCGGAACCGCTTTTTCTTGGGATGGTGCTGGCGGAGGATGACTTCCCATCGCCGAAGGAAAGGAGCTGTTGTGGCCGAACCCCCGGCGGAAGGACGGTCCCCCTTGTTTTGGAGGAGAACGCCCCGGAGGTGGGAGGGGGGATAAATAAGCTCACGTAGACCTATGGAGGAGAGGAGCGCTACAGAAAGCGGAAGTTATTCCTTTCGGGAATCGAGGTGCCCAAACCCATGGATCGCTGCTGGTTTATACTGGGAGTCGGGAATACTGCGAGTGGGTCGCGTCCCTCCCGAGGGAGGGACGGGTGGCGCAGCAGCAGGAAAACGCGGTGGTCCTTCTCACCCCTGCATGGATATCCGCCAGGAAAGGAAGTGGTGGGAGAGCTGCGAGGCTTTTCTCCCGCGAGCAGGAGTGTGTGTGCTGGAGGAGGAGCTCGGGTTTGCTCCGAGGTGTATCGCTGTGTGCCTGGGCAGGTGTGTGCCGTGCCTGGAAAAGGTGAGCGAGTGCCGGGGGGGCGGTGTGTGTGTTTATTGTTTTGTGTCACAGGATGATCAGCCGTGATTAATTAATCTGCGCTTAGGAGGTGAGGGGGTGCGTGAGGGACTCTGCTGACCTCGGTGGAGGCTCCTGCAGGGGAGGTGGTGGACTGTATGGTGGGGTTCACAGCAGCGTTACTCTTCCGCACTGGGGTGTTGCGGTGACTCTGTCTCTGATGATGCTGGGAGGAGGCGTGTTTTACTCTGCCTAGGGGCAGAGAACATTCTCTGGGGGGGAATGTTCTCTACACCGGGAGTCTGCTAAAAAATCCTCAGGGAAATGCAGCGCTCTGAAATAAGAGGAGGGGCCTTAAGGGAGTTGGCAGGGTTGGAAGTTACCTTGTCACTTGCCTGAGCAGGCATGTTTGCCCTTATAACAAAGTCCAGGCACAGTTGTGGCCTTGGTTTGAAAGATTTGAGGAGGCTGGCAGCTGAAGTGCTGTCTGCAGCATCCTTCTATATGACAGGTAGGCAGCGAAGCTCTGGAAGCTATGGAATGTTGTATCTGCTGTTATAAAGTCTATTTACCCTCTTCCCCATCCTTCTTAAGAAAAATAAAGGATGACCGTTAAAGTTGGACTAAGGAGCTCCTTCGGATAGACAGTGTGGCCGAGGGACAGAGCAGATGTCTAGAACCATGTGTTAGAAACTTTCAAATATTTAAAACATCTGTCCTTACTGTTACTGACAAAAGCTCTCTTTTAATCTTTTCTCCTGCTCCCTGTATTCAGTGAGATGCTGGGCAGTAAATTCAAGGAAGGGACTGAAGGAATGTTGCCAGTCAAAGCCCTCACCAGTTTGTGAGACAGTAGAATGCAATGACTACAAGTTGGATTATGGGAAATGAGACTGCACCCTCTGTATATAAATGTGGCTGTTACAGGAGATTTGAATAAGAATGCTTTTCATGAACATAGTATTTCAGGTTTTGTCTAGGAATGCGAGGTAAGGTAGTGGGAGATATGGGTAGGATTTGAGAAGAACTTTGTTTCAAAGAGAGTAGGATGAAGATATTCTTACTGTTAGCTGGAGAGGTGAAAATTGTATTCAAATTTCCTTGGCACACTTTTTAGATAATTACAAAGGATTTCTTGTTGAAGTGTTTGTTACAAATGGTAGAACTTAGAAAAGAGATGAGCACTTTTGAGTCTTTTGCTAGAAACTCAATCTTAAAATTGGAAAATGCTTTGAATTGTAAAGTGTAATGCAAGTATTTCAAAGATATGTACTTGGAAGTTCTCAGTCTGATTTTTGAAAAATGCAAATTTTAGGTAGGTGCACTGGCTTCTTAGACTAATTTTCTAGCATCTTGAAGCAAAACATGTGAAGTTTGGGAAACACTACATTTAGTCTTTGAATCCTGTGTGTGTTTCTCAGATAGAGGTAAGTTTGCTTACTTGGAGCTCTGCCCTATACTGTGACAAGGCCAAAATCGTGTAGTTGTGATAGACACAGGAAATCTGTTTCTCTGAAGTTGGATTCTAGTTGTCTAAAACTGATTTCTGTTTCTAGCAATTTCTCCCCTTGTTCTCCATACCAAATTAGTCTGAAGAGACTCGATGTTACCATGCAAGGTAGCATTTTAACAACAGTTTGTGCTTGTGACTGAGAGCCGTCATTAATAGGAATATTTAAACAAACCTTCCAGTGAGAATTTGAACACTGTCTAATAATTAATTAGCCTTGCTACAGCTTTTTCACAAGCAACTAATCTTTTTGGCCTGTTAAATCAGACAGTTGAATTTTAAACTTGCCTCTAGTAATGTGACTTTAGTTTCAGTTTCATTGTGTTTTCAGTTAATGGCCAACTGAATAAAAACTAGACTTGAAGCTATCCTGCTTGCCAAAGTGCTAGATAGATACTGTCAAATATTAGAACTGCTTAAAGAAGTTGAAAAGATGTAGCCTTGGAGACTGTTATTAGGGAAGGTTTGTTGTCAAACGGAGAAATTTTTGCAGGTATGTCTGTTTTTGTTAAGGTTTGTGGGTGTCAGTATTGTATTCCTTGGGCTCTGTAGAGGAGTGGATTTTACCCATGGTGATGGTTCTGGTATTCCAAGTGGGACTGTTCAGGGCTTGAGCTTTCAGACTCAACCAGGATAAATGAAAGTGTGTATCTGTCTGCACAAGCTTCTGTTTGTTGGCTGCCTGTGAGAAAGCAAGTATGGTAAGCATTGTTTTGGGAGCAAATAATAAGCCCTGTCTGACACTGATGCAGACCTGTGTGGCCACATGTCTTGTCTGAGGTGACACTGATGACCTTGTAGACTTCTAAATGTGCTTCTGTTGCAGTTATCACTACATAGATGTGAAATGGGCTTTTAAAAAAATCTCAAGAAACATTACTTACTGCCTTTGAAAGTGAATTACCAGATGAAAGTAAGTCTGCCGTGTTTCATTTTCAGGTCCCCTGCGCTGCTAATCTAAAACCTTGGTAAAATGCAGAGAAGTGCAAGGAACATTGAGGATGTTGGAAGTCTTTTGGCTGCAGTCTCTGTGTCACATAATACGGGCTTTCACATTTCACTGTTCTGCACAGTATTTGAAGATCCAGGGAAAGCCAGCTTGTTTAACATGATGTCAGCAGAACACTTAGATGTGGAAGTTTGAACTTCTCTGTGTTCTAGTGCATTCTATATATGTTTATGCTTTATTGTTAAACACATTTATGGGGATTTTTGGATGCTAAAGTTATGTTCCTTTGGTGCTAGAAGCTCCTGGTCTTTAAGTTTAGAAATTTAGTCTGGATACTACTTGAAGATCTATTAAATGCGTGGAGACTGTGCTCCAGCAAAAATGGAGCGTGATCCAGAGGGTATGTAATAAGAAAAAAGTGAGATTTGGCAAAAAATTCGTCTTTTTTTTTTTTTTTCAGATAAAACAGGTATACTGCAGGGAGAAAGAGATACTACTTTCATTTTTCGGAAGGCAGTGTAATAGCAAAGAATCTGTATTTTCTGGCTTGTTATGAGTACAAAAATAATTCTGTCTTTGTAACAGCAGTGGGTGGTACCTATGAAGGAGGTATGTACTTCTTAATATGTATATGAGGGTGTTTATGATAGAAGGACAAGTGTTTTAATTCTCTTTAGAGGACAGTGATAAATTTCTGAATTAGTGCAGACTATAATCTGAAGGGATAGAGTATGATTGTGAACCTTTACAAAAGCAAATACTATTCATGAACTCACAAAACTTAAAGTTACACCTCTGTATCTATTTTTGATATTGAGAGCTATACTAAAGTGTGTAATGAAAAAAAGAGATAATTATTGAAAGTCTCTGTAATTTTAAGGCATATTTTGCATCAGTTCTTGTTCTGTCTAGGGCAAGGAAGGATGCATGCAAATAAATAATGGGTTCTTGTAAAAGGTATCAGTCGAAACTGTGGGCTTCTGCTCGGGAAAAAAACCTCCTGGTCCAGCAGCATTAGTGAAGAATAAGGGTTAACACAATTTGATATGTAACTGAACAAATTGTAAGTAGTAGTAGTACATTTATCTCATAAGTGATGTTTTTTGTGATATAAAAAGATATGAGTATAATAGATTTCATTTTGGGCATTTTAGTTCTGCTGAATTTGTAGTTTATTGTATTTGTCAGAAGAATTAAATTTATAAAACAGTTCTGCAAGAATCAGGGACTACTGCCGAGTGAAATAGTAAAAGCTGGCTGTATGACTTGTAACTTCTGAAGAAGACAACCCCCTTCCTGCTTGTGTTTCAGTGCAGGATAATCCTGCAGTAGTTGTGGATAGGAGGATTATTTGTATATTTTCCTGAGAGTTTATCATTTTAGTGGTTAGAGGAGAAGTGCTCTCCTGTTCCTGTTCAAAATCCAGAAAAGATCTTCTGGGTTAAAGATGTCTTTCTGTCTCAAGTCCTGGTAGTTTTCTCTAAGTATTCTTTGATTTTTAGAGCGTGTATATTTTTGCTCCTTTGGAGGATTGCTATCTTGCTCTTGTATCTCCTCAGGATTTTATTGAGTGTATGTACTTGCACAGTCAGATGAGATGTGAATTTGAAGGACTTGTACTTGCTGCTTGAGGTTTGATCCATGACTCTGCAAAATTGCAGCTTCAGAGATTACCAGGATAAGAATTTCAGGGAGTGTTTGCTTTCTACCTGCCCTCCATTATTTTCATACTTTCTTTGCAGACTAGCATTTTCAAGTTGTGTTTTCTGATAACTCATGTTTGATTTTTCTGCTACTGCTTTTCTGTGCTAGATAGTCCTTTTCTCTGTTTCCTGGCTAGAGTTAGAATTTCCAGGCAAGGGAAGTTGTTCTGATTCTTGGCTGGAGATGGCTAGGCTTTCACATGTTCAGGAATATTTTCCTTATATTCTACTTCTAATGTAATTTCCAGAGAATTTTGGGCAGGATGACACATACTTCTTTAAAATTTAATAAAGGTAAGGATAAGATAGCATAAATTACTCTACTACAACTAAATTATTTTGCACATATTCTAATATATTTTTACATGTTACCAATTTTTCAAATGCGTTGGCTCTGCCCAGAATTTTACAACTGTTTTGTTCATAATGTTCTTATGCAGGTCAGCTGTGAGCAAGGAAAAGTCAGCTTCGTACTTTTAATAATTTGCCAGTATTGTGTGCTGTGTCTCTTAACAATCCAAGCTTTCTTGCACTACCATTCCCAAGGTGGCCAGTAGACTGAGAAGTTAAATATAGAGGTTGTACACAGATAAGGATATTTGGTTCTACACATACTTGAGTCTTATATTTAAAGTCTTTTTTGCAGGTGTGATTGGAAAGCAAGGATATGTGTCCTTGAGATGGATAGCAACAGACTGAAAGGTGTTTTCTTTGAAACTTGGAGGAAGTGGAGACTACTATTAATTAAAAGGAATATGAACAGATGATCCTGTTACTGTCTAGTGTCATTGCTGCCCTTGTGCATACAGGGGCATGTTTACATTTTGAACATTTTGAAAATATTTTCATTGAATTCCTAAAACACAGGTGTATTGGGTTTCAGTGGCCAGGTTTTTGGTAGCAGGGAGTGTATGGGGGAGGCCTCTTCAAGAAGTTGCTAGAAGCTTCCCCCATTTCCAGCAGGGCCAATGCCAGCCGGGTCCAGGCTGGACCACTGCTGGCCAAGGCCAGGCTAATCAGGAGCGATAGTAACACCTCTGTGATAACATAAGAAGGGGAAAAAAAAAGGTAGGGGGCAGATGAAGATGAGAAGAGCAAGGTGATGATGAGACGTCATGATTAACAACAATGTAGACGCCAAGGTCGGTGGAGAAAGAGAGGGAAGAGATGCTCCAGGCACTGGAGCAGGGCCTCTGCAGCCCGTGGTGATGACTGTGGTGGGGCAGGATGTCTCCCCTGCAGCCCATGGGGGACCACAGGGAGCAGAGATCCACTTGTAGCCTGTGGAAGGAGGCTGTGATCCTATGGGAGGCCCACATTGGAGTAAGATCATGGCAGGGACCTGCAGTGGATTGGGAGACCACACCAGAGCAGGATTCTTCCTGATGGGACTTGTGGCCTGTGGAGGACCCACGCTGGAGCGGCCTATACGCGAAGAACTGCACCCTTTGGAAAAGGGGCCCATGG
>WEIV01006694.1:73994-98374 GCA_013390005.1 Calyptomena viridis
GCTGGAGGAAGGAGGGTGACCTTAGAAAGAGGGAGGGGTGGGGGGGAAAAGGTGTCTGTAAGATCTATTGAACTTCTCACTCTTAAGCTCTGATCCTGATAATAATAAATTCGTAATATCCCCAATTGGAGCCTGTTTTGCCCATGAAATGATTGGTGAGGAGTTTCTTATGGTCCTTATCACAAAGTTTGTGAAACCCTTTGGTTTTTATTATTCTCTCCTCTGTCTGTTTGCAAGGAGGGGACTGATAGAGCTGGCTATGGTAAGTCATTGACATCCAGCCAGGATCAAATACTGAAGGAGTCTATCTATAGGTGTAAAATAAGCTGGTGTCAGCTCAGAGAACTGAAGAATATGGCTGGCAGTGTCTTCTTCCACCAAAATTTGTATCCTTGGTTGTCGTTCCCTTGGATGGAGTGGACTCATTAAAACAAATCACTGTTTTACAGGATGTGGGGATGTGCAGCATGTCTCACCTAGTTCCTGTAAGGTCCAGAAGGCTGTCTTCTGTGTGCTGCCGTTCAGGAAGCACCAAAGGAACAGGAAAAGGATTGGAAAGGGCTTGCCACTGCTGTGAGCACACCGAGTCAGAGTGTTGTCTACAGGCTGACTCTAGTTCTCCTTGTCTTTGTCAGTCCTGTGTCTTTGTGTCAGAGGCACCCCTCCAGCTGGTTTGTCAGTGTGCAGTATTGGGAAAGGTTTTTTTAAGTGTCTTTTTTATAATTACTTGAAATGTCTTGTCAGTTTTCTTCATGTTCTGTGTCACTTTTACACTTGTAAATCAGTTTGTGGAGAATTTGTGCATAATAAAAATCGGCTGCCTAAAGGTACAGAAGGGTTGTTCATGCCAATCAGCATGACTGTGCAGGAGTCATCCACTCAGAGAATGTGAACTTTCTCTTTAAAGCAAACCTTTGTGGGCTCATAGGCAGAGCTGTCTGTAGCCACGTCTTTCTGCTTTCCTTAGAAGCTGCTGGTAGCTGAAGGCTCTGCTTCGTGTTGAAATCAGTGTGTTCCTGTCTCAGTACAAAGCTGCATGTGGACAGCTCTTTCAGTCACTGTCTTGCATCCAAAAACTGGCCCTAAAGTCTCTTCTTTTAGGCAGAGCTTAGATCAGTTTTGAAATGCAGGGTGGAAATGTGTGGAGGCCTACTTTGAGATCAGAAATGAATTCTGTTGATCTCTGTGTGGTATATAACAGCAGCTGTTAGATTTATAAATTTCACCTGGTTTTAGATGAGCCGAGTTTTGGAGGGGAAGTTAGACAGAGGTAATTGCCTATAAAGTAAATGTCAGAGCTGAATTTGGATTTGTACCTTGCCAGTTCCAGACTATTTTTCTTCCGGACAATGTTGCTTCATTCTTTATATACAAACATCAGCACAATAAATACAACTAGTAAATACAGAAGTTTATGGATGTTTTATCCTGTCTGTGAGACTGTTTTTAAATGCTGGAGGGATTTTAAATACCTTGTTTAGTTGTGTAGAACTGGTTTTCTTTTTCCCAGGAACTTACTAAGCTTGTAAACCTGACTAGATTCACAAGACTCTTCCTGTCCTATGGTTCTTCCCAATTGCTGTATCTGTTACAGTTTTAACGCCTGAAGTAGGGCAATAATCTGTTCATACAACCACAAAGATGGTCTCCTGACTAAATGTGAGTGTCATGTTTAGGAAGACAATATATGAGAATGCTAAATGTGTAGTTTTGTTGCAGAAAAATCTGCTTTTATAATTTATAAAAGGAATTAGCTGGAACCAAACACGTTCTTATCAGTAAAAGTAGTGTAAAGCGCTGATTTACGAGCTAAGTAGTTTCTTGTTCTCTGGATATTTCAGTAGTAGGCATAACATTTGTCATTAATCAGTTGCTGATTGTGGTGTTTGATTAAGGGTTGTAAAACTTGTTGCACTGGTCAGTTTGTTGCTTCATTAGCTAGTTTATTGTCTGACACAGCTTCATTGTCCTCGCCTGACTTTGAGCACTGTCTGTATAATAGTATTATGTGTGGTAAATGTGTTTGCAAGACCAGTGGGAAGAGAAAACTCAGGAGTATTAAGGCTAAATTCTAAACAGAAGTGTTTAGACTATTGTATCCTCCCTCAGAGAGGAGGAGAAGAGCAAAACCCTTTAGACTGAAAGCTTTTGTCCTGTCTAACCATGACTTTCCCCAAAGACTGGGAGAAACCTGTTAGTCTCTTACAGAAAAAGATAACAACTTATAGAGAATTATAAGGTAGATTAGATAAACTCATTTGTGCAGCATTTCTTCTTAAAGAGAAATAGTTCTGCTGTAGGTGGGTTGGTAGGGAGGGTCCTTCAGAGTTGCTCTTGGGATTCATCCTTTCATGGTCCTTTTATTCATTTGATACGAATTTGAGTACAAATAAATAGAAGCATGATGGAATTGAAGAACACAGACTTTAATGTTAGTACCTGGCTGCCTGATGAGGGGGTCAGAGTTTTGGAAATGGGTCTCAAAAGAGCAGTGTCAATTAATTGAGTCAGATTCACTAGAAGGTGTGGCTTTGAAGATCACAGATCCTGGGACTTCCATCCACTAAGAGTAGTGATGCTGCCCTACTGTGTGTGTGCTTGCCACCTTTTCCCAAGGGGAATGCATTTCCACCAAGGCAGGTGGAGGAAGGAGGTGCCTGGAGCCTATGAAAAAGTGGGACTCTCACATGAAAGGAAACTAAAGACCACTGCCTAGCTTAGTTTAGTTTTGGTGATGTTGCATAAGTGGGAGGCGGGAAGGGTATTTCTGCTTGAATTGTAGCATCAGTCCAAGAACAAATGAGTATTAATGGTTTATGAATTAATTTGGGCTGGAAATTAGGAAAAGGCTTCCAACATCAGGATAAACTTCTTAGCAGCCTTGTGGTAGAACTAGCAAATAACCTTGCTTCTCTTTAGGTGGATCAGATTCCTGATCAAGATTGCGGTGTGGAAGATGAGTATGTGGCTTGATGTCAGAAGGGATCCTTTTTGGTTTTGTATTCGGTGTATCTGTAGAGCTCAAGGAAATCAGCAATTTATCTTTCCTCTGTAGTAAAGCCTATGTAAATATAAATTAAAATTGGTGAAAGTATACTGTTCACTTTTTCATTAGGATTTATGAAATGTACCTTTGAGTAAACCTGATTATTTGTACCTCTTCTGTGTTGGCATATGTATGAGGTAGGAGAAATGAAAATTGGTGTGTGACAGGGAAAAGGAAGGTGTTTGCTCAGAGGGAACTACGTGTGTAGATGGAACCCAGCATGCCCTGCTGGCTTAGCTGGTGAAAAGTCATTGCACGGAACAAGTGGGTAACGTAGCCCTGGTGATTTCGTGAAACCCATTTTTAGGATGCCCATCTGGGATGCAGTTAGGGACTGGTATTTATTTGGAAGATCTCAGTTTTTTGGCTAGAAGTCAATCATGTCTAACTTTAATTAAACTGGTTGCATGGCATATGTTCTTCAGGACCTTGTATTTAGTTCGGTCACTGAACAGTAACAAGAGTTTGACATTTAATTTCAAAGGGGACAGAAGAAAATCATCTCATCTTGTGTGCTCTTTTGGAATCTTTAGAGTAACCATAGATGAATTGATGCTCATTCTTAAAGGTATTGTCATAATTAGGGGTTCCCTTTATTATGCTGTGAAATTTATTAGAGCAGAAGAAAAATGGGATTCACTGAGGACCGAAATATGTTTTGAGCTCTGATTAGGTTGAATGAAGCTAGGTGACCTGAAGGTTTGGTTCAAGGATCTGTATTTATGAAAAGAATACATCATAATCTATGGAAGCAAAAGTTGACTATGTATTTTAAACCTGCTTTTTCAGTTTGACAGATCAATGTGCTAAGTGTGCTTTCCCAAAATTAATTTTCACTTAACAACCATGAATCATGAATCAGTGGCTCTACTGAGGTCTGGGTTCTCAGCAACCCAGTTTTCTAGGGACAAAGTTTAGGATGTTTATTTTTTGAGCAGCTGACTGTACCAGCAGCTAGAAGATGCAGCTGTCTTTCTGAAGAGCATTGAGAGGGCTTCTCTCTCTTTTTTTTTTTAGTTCCCCTTGAAAATGGAGCATCTAAGATTTAAATCTAAATTTAAGTGGTTCTTATTATTGTGTCTGACACACAGATCGTTTGGAGAGAACTTTCATGTATTCTCTTCTCTTGGCAGATCTAATGGCACAGGTATTTTCTCACTAAGTCTTTGGTCATTTCAGCTAGAACTATAAGAGGAAATTTTATGCCTCTGGAGTGTTACTGTTAAATTCAGTGTATCTGATGTTATCTATTCCTTTTTTTATTCTAAGAATTAGTATTATATCCTCTGCAAATGAGGTGTTTTTGGCCTCTTAGGTTAGCCAGTGATGAAAACCAAAAAACACACAGGAATTGTTTGTTTTAGACTGAGTGTTTCTTGAATTTCTGCCTCTAACAGAAGAATGCTGATGTTGGTTTAAGTAGACCTGCTTTCGTTTGCTTCTTTGAATAGTTGTGATGACTTCATTGTATTCATTTTAGATATGACAATTCCCTTATATAAATCACTAGTCGCTATAAAGCATTTAAGGAATGCTCTGAAATGTAATCTAGAATGTAATCTGGAAATTACTTGACTACTTGTTGTATTTTCAGTTTTGAAAATACAGTTTTGAATCTTTTCATTCAACTTGAATGACATCATAGATTTTTTAATAGGTAATCTGGAGCTCACGATGTGTTACTGTCAGTCACCATAACACATTAGTTATCTTTAGATGGCAAAGGTTCATGGTAGAGAGAATGTCCATTTAAAAGTGAGACCTGTGTTAATGCTCTTTCCCTTTGCAAACGGCAATGTGTCTCTGAATATAGTTAGTAAAATCCTGTAAATTAGCTGAGTTATGTTAAGCTTAAATTTGTTTTAGAGTTTTGTAAGCTGTCAGCTGGGCAAGTGTCTGAGAACTGAAGTAATTTGTGTTAAAATTTATCATGTGATCTGTTCTTAAACTAACTGACTATGGCAAGTACAGAGAATAAAGCCCAGTACCAAAAACTGTAATGGCTTTTTCTCAGCATTTCCATTTTTTTTCAAATTCCTTTAAGAAGCTAGTGATGGCCACTGCATTGGCAAGGTTTGACCAAAGACTGACTGTGTTCTTTGAGGAGAAAATGTGTAGTTTATTTACCTGTCTGTGAGGGACCTCTAAGAATGCTTGGGATGAAGTGTGCACAGCTGGAGTTGCCATGCTCTGGGCAAAGGCAGCTGGCACCACTAACTTGGCACCAAAATCCCTGCTCCTGTCAGACAGCAAAGGGGAAGGAGAGATGGCTGCTGTCTGTAACCTCATAGTGTCATTTGTTTTAATAAGAATTAAAAGTTAAAACTTCACTGAGGCAATAAATACCAAACTCCTTCACACAGATCAAATTATTGCATAATAATTAGTGTATGTCTTTAGTCTGTCCTGACCTGGACCACTACAGTAAAAAAATTACTCACTTGTAGGATCCAAAGAGGTGTTTTGGATTGAGGAAGTGTTTGTACAGCTGAAGCAGAGTCCCCTGAATGTCCACGAGGCTGAGACTGCTGAGTTAGTTTCCCAGATGTAATCCTTTGCAACCTGAGGGTTCATGCTTTTGATGGTCCTCAGCACATGAAAAACATGTTAGAGCTGGTCCAGAAGAGGCCACAGATGCTCAGAGCTGGAGCACCTCTCCTGTGGAGACATGCTGAGGGAGCTGGGCTTGTTCAGCCTGTGCAAAAAAAGAAGATTCTGAGAAGACCTTGGAGAACCTTTCAGTACCTAAAGGAGGCTTACAGAGACTATTCACTTGAGTTGGACTGGATGATCCTTGTGGGTCCCTTCCAACTCAATATTCTGTGTTCAGGGATATAAGAAAGGTGGGGACAGGCTTTTAAGTAAGCCTGTTGCAATGGAACAGAGGTGAATGGTTTTAAACTAAAAGAAGGTAGATTTGGACTAGATGTAAGGAAGCAGTTTTGTACAGTGAGGATGCTTAAACACTGGAATAGGTTTCCCAGAGTAGCTGTGGATGCCTCACACCTGGAAGTGTTCAAGGCCATGTTGGATGGGGCTTGGAGCAACCTGGGATAGTGGAAGGTGTCCCTGCCCGTGACAGGGAATGGGATGATATGTCCCTGCCCATGGCAGGGGGGTTGGACTTGATGATCTTTATAGGGCCTTTCCAACCCAGACTATCCTGTGGTTCTGTGAATGCTGCTGCTTGTTCAGCTGTTATGATAACAAAACCTTTTTTTTTCTCAATTCCCTTGGCCTCATAGTGTGAATGGAAGCTTCCCTGTGTCTGGAGAGGAGTGCCACCTGCCAAAGGGATGAGACCATAGTCCTGTCATTTGTTGCAGACTTAAGCAGAAGGTTCTGTGAGAGGACAGTGTCCCTGGTCACTTGCAGTACATCGGCCACATCATAGTAAGGGAAAGCACTGTCGACAAGGTGGACAGCAAAGGCAAATGGATTGTTGGAGTTTTACTGCCAGTATTTTACTACAGTAAATATCTTAAGTCCTCATGGATCCAGTTATTGTGTAGTAATTAACATGTGTATTGTGTCGTGACCTAGACTGCCACATTTAGCTGTTCAGGCACTTATGTTTGAGAGAACAGGTGTTGGTTTTGTTCCTTGTAGGAAAATACCATAGTCTGGAATAAAACTAAAACGTGAGGAAGACACAGCAGACGTTTGGAACCAGTAGCTTGATTTTGCAGGGGACATGGAACAAGCCTTAATTTTCTCCCTCAAAATGGATTTTATCTGCTAGTCATGTTACAGTATTTGTTACAAATATGTGATAAATGTGGTAACTGGATATAAAAGAAGTAGCTTTGAATGGTTAGTACAAGTGCATAAGTATATGAATAGGTAAGTGTTAAAAAAGAGGCATTTGAAAATGTAACAGGCTTTTAACATGATTCAAGGGATTAATTTGTCCTGTGCATGCAGGATATTTAACTGGAGTTGCCTAAAGTATGTAGTACTTGAAAATTCAGGAAAAACTCCTTGATGACTTATTTGTGGCCTAATGAGACTGTTCAGTACTGAGGCAAGTGACTTCCATCCTTAGTAATAGGGGAGGAATTGATGAATTTGATTTTTAGTTTTCAAGGAAGTACGCTTTAAACATAAGTGTAAGTCCAGGGATAGGATAGACTTTTTCAAAGTAACTGCATGAGAATGATCAGCAAATTCTTGTTAAGACAAGTAATGGTTTGACTGCTGTTATTTTTGCTGTGGAAAAGCAAATGCCTGGTTGGGAGACTGATCCCAAAGCGTTTGGCAAGTGGTGGGACAGCCTGTAAGATATGAATACCAAGAACATCCTTTCCCTTCATCTGCTGGGGAAAAAGAGTTGGCTTCCTAATTTGGTGTAGGCCCATATAGGGAAGCAATATGTTGTGTTCTGTATACTTGCAGAGTTTTACGACAAAGGTTTTTTCAATATTTGGGGGAAAAACCCCAACTTTAAAAATGGTATTAGCTTGTAGTAATAAGTTCATAACAGATTGGTTATCTTTTTCTTTATATAGGAAGTGTGTGTAAGAAAGCAAGAAGAATGACTGTGTATACAGGCAGTTTGTCTTAAAACAAGACTTCAGATGTGTCAGTACAGGAATGCTTCTGTACAGGAACATCCTTTATCTCCTCAGGAGAGCACTGTGGAGCCTTCCTGGAGAGTATGAGCATTGACACATGACAGCTAACAGTGTCACTTGAGCTGTTGAATGTGGTGCTGTGGATGTGGGTATCCATGTAGGCAACAAAATCTATAGGCTTAAAATTGCTCTGCAAAGCTACAAAAAGCTATGGTGGAGGGGGAAGAGAACTGCTTGTATAAGATGAGCAACTGAATAGTTTGCACAAGTTGTTACATATTGAGACTTGGAGGTTGAATGTCATGGTGATCTTGCCAAAAAAAGAGGCATTCCTGTAAGAGTCATTATGGTGATGAAAACCTTCATCTGTTTGTAGCATTTGTACCTCCTGAATTCACAGAGAGAACAGGGAAAATGGGTAAGTAGATGAAAAAAATTTTTCCCCTCAGTTTTTTCAATTTATTTTTCATTTTGTTTTACACTTGTGCTACAGACCTCTTGTGGAGAAATTACTTATCTAATTTGATTAAGCACAGGAGATTATTTGGAAAGGGAACATGGTGTTCTGCAAGTGGTTACAGTGACATCTTTGGAAGATCGATATACTTGACATAATCAAGATATGACTAAAACTACTCTTTAGTATTTAAAACTTAAAGTATACTTAAACAGGCTTGTATTGTAAACTTTTTTTTCATTAAGACTGTTTTTATGCTTTAGGTAAAGGCGCTGAAAGAGAAGATTGAATCAGAAAGAGGGAAAGATGCTTTTCCAGTAGCTGGTCAAAAACTTATTTATGCAGGTAATGGATATTCTAAAGATGAATCTGCCTTATTTTATGTTGTTCTTTGTCTTTGATGTGATTATGAAGTCTTCTCAAAGAACTGAAGTGCAAACAGGTTAAAAAACCCCACAAACACAGAACCAAACTGATTCTTAAAGAGAACTTCTAATTTTGAATTAGAATTTTTCAGGTTTTATAACATGTTTGTTGTCTTTGCTCTTATCTTTGCATGCTACATGAAGAAGAAATAACTTTTGTTACAGGAAATCAGGATTTAAGCAGATCAAATCTCCTTTTCTGGGTTAATTCCTTCCTTTTGTTCAATTTATACTGTGTATGGCTGAAGCATTCCTGTGTATACCTCAGAGAATTAAAAATCAGATTATTTCTTTTGGATTAAGAAAAGAAACCTACCACCAAATCTTTGCTGTACAAAGGTACTTTTAAGCTCTGTCACTGGAAATGTGTATTATGTACTAGGAAAAAGCTGGCTAATGTCAGACAAAAACATGAAATTAACTTTATTTGAGCTTTAATTGGCCTGGCTCATTCATCCTGGCACTAATACAGAAATCCATTTTTTTGTTTACATTTGATGTCAGAACTTAAGTTTTAATCCAGTACTCCCTCTAGTGTCTTTTCCTCTAAAACCAAGCTTGAGAGAAACTTTACTGATCTCTTCGCCTCTCTAATGTGCTACTTTGTAATCAGTATTGTTTTTCCACTTCTAACAAGCTAAAGCCATTAAAGGCAGTAGGGAGCTAATGGAACAGAGGTTGAGTCTCTTCTTGTTCATACAACCCCTCAGGACTATGTTTATTAGCAAGTTTTATGTCCTTTGTACTTCAGAAAAGGCAATGCATGTCAAGAACATGAAGGTAGATAAATCAAGAAATGTGAACAAGGCAGAAGGCCTTATGTAATATGTATAACAGCATAGCACTCTTAATACTGTGTTTCTGGACTTGCAAAAATCGAGGGCTGCATAAGATAATATGGCATGACTTGAGTGTTTTCTGAAGCCAGAATGTATAATCCTCACAAGCAATAAGAAATGTAGAAAGTAGGATGTAGAATAGAAGGCAATCCAGAAGATACGATGTCTGTATACTTTATGAAAGTACGTATCTATATATAATAGAGGTATAAAGTATATTTTTTATATACACGTATACATAGAGATATACATTTATGAAAGCTTTCCCCAAAATGCGTATAAACCAGAAATTTGTAAGTAAACCTGTTTAGTTTCTGAGTCAGATGCTACAGGTATTGCCATAGCTGCAGTACATGTAATACTTCCTTACATGTTTGACCTGCAGGACTGGTGGAACCAGTAGGGAGTAGGACAGTGTCCCACCTCTTTTGTTTTCCAAGTGCCATAATTAGTATGTGTTGCTTGATTTCCTTGCAATCATTAGGGTAAGGATGCATCCTGCTAGTTACAGTCAAGTGGTGTATTCCATTAGCATTGAGAAAGGTTGTGGAAATGTGTATTTTCCTCCTGAAATAGGGAGGTGATCTGTGGCACATCTTCAAAAAACGGATCAAGTAAAATTGTAAATACTTGCTGAAAATTCTGTAGTAGAAGTAGGTGCTATAAAACTTGCCAAAGTACTTTTCTAATTTGTGATACTACCTCTAAAACAGCTTATCCTAAAAAAAAAAAGCAAAGAAAAATGAGGCTGAGTGTGTTTCTGAGTTCCTGTAGATGTGATGCAAATCTACTTTATCCAGTATCACCTCTGCTTCTGAAACATCGAAAGTGATAGTATAAGAAATGTTTCTAGGTTTGTCTGGTGGCTTTTTCATCCTTCTGCCAAGGTAGCAAGCTGTGAGATGATACTAGGTTTTTCTAGTGTTTAGCCTTCTTTTAAGAGCAAATTATTAAAGTTGCAAGGTCGAAAACTTGTTTATTGCTCTTATCTGAAGACCAAACAGGAGGTAAGCAGAGAGGAATTTTCTTATTGTGACTAGAGTATGTAAGCAGGTATAAACTTACTCAGTTAAGCTTTTTGTATGCTAAATCCTTTCCTCTGCATTACTTGTATCTGTGTTAAGGGTTTAATAAGTCTTTCCAGATTTTACACGTCTATTTTAAATTATTTGAAGCATCTTTGACACCTATGGCAACAGCCTTCAAACTAAAGAGTACTGTGGGCATCACAGGAGGGAAATGATAGCTCCACTGTGAAACCCCTTTTTGTAGAGTTATTTAGTTTATAAATGTGCATGAAATGTGTTTTCGTGGGGTTTGTGGAACTGTTTATATGAGGAAATCCCAAAATTGTCTATTGATCTGCTCAATAACTTTTTAATTTCTATCTGTTTAATTTGCCAGGTAAAATCCTTAATGATGATACTGCTCTTAAAGAGTACAAAATAGATGAGAAGAACTTTGTGGTGGTTATGGTGACAAAAGTGAGTAGTCATTAATTTTTAATAGGGAACGTCATTCATTTCATTCTGTTTTTCCCTGAGATGAGTGATTACATGTGCCCATCCTTAAAACCAGTGGAATTTTATCATGTGCAAATTTTGGTCAACAGTAAAAATAAATGCTTGTGCAAAAAATCGCTTCATACTCCTGGTTTGCCTAGGCTGGTGGTTGTTGCTGAGTGCTTATGTCAAAGAAAAAAGTTGATGGCTGATTTTACTGTTCATTCTTTCTTATCTTTCTGTTACTTTTACATTTATATTGTTAAAAGGAAGAAGGGAACCTAGGTAGCTTGTGGCTAAATCCTCTGTATGGACCTCTTCCAGTCTTGCCATGTTGCTTTCCATAACTCATGGCTGTTTCTTTTGTCAATCTCAACAGCATAAACCAGTAGAGGCAAGATGCACATGACAGTCAGCAAAACTGTAAGTTTTGAGAGGCTGCAATGGTGATTTATAGGGAAAGACTATGACAGGTATTTGAAGTGTTTCTTCTCTGAGCCTGCCAGATTGCTTCCAGGAATCAAGCCACTGATTTTCTAAGCATTCTAGACCCTTGCAATATGAATAAAACTGGCTTCATCTCTGTCTTGAGATAGTTAATTTTGGAGTTAGAGGTCCTCCTTCTGACAAAGAAAAGCTGTATTCTGCTGCCCTTTATTTCTGTCTGGTATTGGCTTATCGATTGTAACTGTTACTGCTGTCTTCCTGAATTAACAGCTTTGTAGTCTATGGTTTGCCACAGGGGCATTTACCAGTACAAGAAAACAGGCGCACATGGATTTGAGAGTCCAGTTTTCATTTTGTTGATAGCAGAAGACTCCAGGGACTTGCCACTCCTGGAAGTGTTCAGAAAATGTGTGGCTGTGGCACTTGGGGACATGGTTTAGTGGTGAGCTCGTCAGTGTTGGGTTAACAGTTGGATTCAATCATCTTAGAGGTCTTTTTCAGCCTTAACAGTGCTGTGATTCTAAACACTGACCTCTGTGAAAAACTACTAAATGCTAAATACCTTCTGACACTAGAAATCCTGTGTTTTGTGTGTGTCTTTAGTCTTACAGTCTTTTTGTAAGTCTTTAAGCTCAGTTTCCTTTTCCTAATTCTGTTGTGGTTAAGACATGCCCAGTTATGTAGGCAAAACCACTAACTTTGTCTGATGCTCAAAATATTTTCATGTTAAGAGTATCATAATCTGGCAGAAAATAAACCCCCTTACCTTCCAACTGTGGTAGTGTTTTTCTTTGGATGCTTATTAAAATGTTATGTGTTGTGCCTGCCATGTTGGAAGCCATTCATTCCCAGCCTCGCCTCTACTTTCAGACAAAAGGAGGAAATAAATGTTTCCTGCTTCAAGAAAACATTGAAAGTGGTGGGCCTTGAATAATTAGTTTGTTCGGGTTTAGCTATTTCTCTTGGAAAGGCTGAGATTTGGGTCAGCTCTTAGGGCTATTCACAGGTAGGGGACTACAGTGGTACCGCTTTTGAAGATGTATTTCCATACCTTAGTTGGAAGTTATGTGCACTGTGAAAAGTTTTAATTTCCCTATAATGGGATTAATACTGCTTGCAAGCAAAATCCATGTTTCCAATAGAGATATGAAGATTAAATCGCAATTGCATATGAGTATTACCCACTCTAAATTTGTTTCTGTGGGTTTGGTAGTCCTTGATTCTGCTGTATTCTTGATGTTCATTACAGAACTGAAGTATGTGAAATGTTATTGTAGTGCTTCGAATGTAAAGATGGCATAACTTAAACCTCTTGCAGGTGAAGTTCAATTTTTTTTGCATCTCATTTTCCAGCAAATAGCATTCATAATGAAATGTGATCTCTGTCTTCATCACCTTGTTCCAAACCTGAGTGCTGAGAAAATGTTACGCTTGTTACACTTCTCAGATGTTTTTTGACAACTCTTGGTTTCTCCTGGAAAACAAACATAAGATGGTTTTCACATTTAGAGTATTGCGGTCTGTAAATATTTAGATATTATCTTTGCATTTCACTTTATACTCAGACTGTGGATGCTTGGGTGTCTAAATAAGTAACTTCAGTGATGCTCTCAGTTGTTCATTTAAACACAATGAAAGGCATTACAGATTTAATGTCTTTCAATGTTCTAATGTTATGCTTGATGTTGAGGAAGCAATATCAAACACAAGTGGTCCTAACAGAGCTTAGTGTGTTGTCTGCAGAGAGCATGGGCTTAGGAGCTTTGTGCTGTGTCTGAACTCTGTTGTCCTCCTGTAGCCCAAAGCAGCAACTGGAGTGACTCAGCAGCCAAATGCCGTTTCCACTGCTGGCTCAACAACTGCAGCTCCCACACCAGTTGCTGCACCAGTCCCTGCTCCTTCCCCTGTGCCAGCTCCTATGCCAGCTCCTGTCCCAGCTCCTGTCCCTCCACCACCAGCACCAGATGAGGCTGTTTGTGAATCTGGGCTTGTGAGTGCTCCCAGGGAAGAGAAACCAGAAGAAAAACCACCAGAGGCAGCAGCTGTTGTCAGTCCATCATCCACTGACAGGTATGAATGAGCCTCCAAAATGGGTTCCCTGTCTATTTCTGCTGCTTCTTTTTGATTTTAAGTTTCCATTACAGTGTTAGTCCAGTCATTCTTTCCAATCTGCATAATTTTTCTCCTTTCTCAACCGTAAGTTCAGTCTCTGACTCAAGTGTAACATTATTGATTGTAAGAAACACCCCTTCTTGCTTAGAGTTTCTCTTATGGAAAGGGAAGTGTGGTCTTGGGAATAAAAATTTGGAATGTAGAGTTAGATGAAACAGGACTTGTGCTCCCATTAGGCATTTCAGAGTTACTATCACACAAGTTTGTTTTCAGACCAAGGATATTCACCTGCAATGGGGATCTACTGTTCACAAAGCTCTTGAAGGTTTAAGAGAAATGTGTCTTGTCCACTTTATAAATCTCTATTTTCAGTCATGTTGGTTATATTGGAACCATAACTTCCTTATTGCTGTGTGAGTCTCTTAATTTCTGGAAAGAGCTTTTTCTTCCAAAATGGAGGATGATACTGCTCTGAATCATGTAATGCCTTAAGTTTATTTTTTCTGAGTGCTCCTTTGCCCATCTGTGTGGGCGTCTAACCTCAATTCTCTACATTCAGGAAAATCAGTGAGAGCTAGAGGTTTCATCCCTGTTGTATACTGTGGCTTTTTTTGCTCACTTTTAAGTTGCTTAAGTGTTCCTTGGGATAAAAATGTTAACTGGAACTACATGGCCCTTGAAGTGCTGCATAGCATCAAATCTTCATTTTCATACATTTTTAATTATTTTTGTGTTATTTCTGTGAATACTGGTGCACAAAACGTTAATTTTTGAAGTGGTTGTATTTAAACACCATCAAATACTGATTTGATGATAAGAAAGCAAAACTTCCAATTGCCTATTACCTTGAAAATATCATCAGAAGTTTCTTGCACTAAATTGATGATTTAATTTTGCAATTCTGATAAATGGATATCTCTTAGAAATAGAACACAAGTGAAACTTCATTTATCAGTCAAATAATTTTTTAAAAAAAGGTTAATGGGTGGGTTTTTCTTTTTTTTTTTTTTCTGCTTAGTTTGTCCAGTAGGTTCAAAGATTAATCTTTGATACCAAAACAGTGTTTTCGCTGTACAGATTGCAGTGTTGGAGACTGCAGTAAGGGAGCCTCAGTGTGCATACTTAAGAGGAATCAAAGGGATAATTTAACATATACATTAAGATTATCACCTACCTTAGTGAGTACTGCTTGTTTCTGATTTGCTTTAGAAGTTAAATTACTGAGGCTGGTGAAGATTTATTGAGCCATGGCCAGGCAAGCTGGTGTCCTGTTTTGCCTTTGATCTTGTTTTGGTTGTTAATCTTGCTACTGACAGATACTAGTGAAGCATTCTTCTGGGACCAGATTTTATCTTGCATGAGAACACGGATCTCTGTAAATACCATGTTAGAGTTTTTAGTAATACTGTACAAAACCCGATTCAGATTAATCTGATGATCTTTCACTTGCTGATAGGAGTTTACAATTCTGGTGGCCTGATAAAAGTGAGACTGGTGCAGCTATGTGTCCCCAGGTCTATCGTGTATCAAGACTGAACATGAATTCCCAAAATATACACACAATATACATATTCCTTTGTATATGGCTGGCTGCTTAGGTGAACTCAGGAAGGAAAAAACCCCAGCACTCAAGTAAAGATACAACACCAGCAGCTGCATCCTGTTCCCCTCTGTGAAAGCCCACTGCTGCAAAATACAGATACAAACATGCAAATGAACAGTATGAGTTCCTCCAGTAGCTGGCCTTAGTCTGTTTTGATAGCAAGCCCCCCTTTGAGTTTGCTAAGTTTTTGGTACCTGGGCATGTCTGAGCCCTGCAACCCTGTTCCAGGCCCTGATACTGAGATTCCCTTTGCCTGCACACACATTCATCCAGGAAATGGCTGCAAGACAAGCACTGAGTCTGGCAGCTGGTCTCTAGATCCATGTCTCCCAGTTGTCTCATTCCTGGACAAACAAACAAGTCTCTTCAGCAGCTGATTGAGGCCTGTGAACTCATCAGTAGCTGCCCACGAGATGTTGAAAGTCTTTCCAGCAGCTCCTCTCAGACCACCTTGTCTCTCCAGCAGGAAATTCTGGCTTGCAGCCATTCCACGCTTAGCTCTTAGGCTTCTTGCCCTGCTCCACTGTAGGCAAGCTGGATGCATGCTGGTGGTTACATCCATGCCAGCACATGTATCCGTATGCAATATGTGGGCACTTAAGTCTCTCCACCACAAGAGAGCACACGGGCTCCTGTGGCCCCTTCTCCAATTTCTTGGCCCTAAAGCTTCCACAGTGTCTGGTCTCAGCAGCTGCTGGCTCCTCAGGCGTCTGGATCCCTGTGACTCACAGCTCTCTGTCCAATTGTGAACACTTAGGATTCCATACGCATGCATGCATGCAGAATAGACACATCCCCTTACATCATGAAAAATTGTTAGAAATGGAATTTAATGAGAAGATAGGATGGTCTGGTAATGGAGCTCCAGGGCATGGCCAGCCAAGTGTGTTTACATGTGAGTGGCCCTTTTTCTCTTAATTTTTTTATCTCTCTTGACCAGTGCTTTTCATCTTCAGGGTGCCCTGATGCTTTGCTTTGCCTGTCTTTGTTTCTTCCCCTAGATTTTCTGTAGTAGGTCTTGCACAGTCCCCAAACACTTTTTCCTGGCACCCCATGGTGAGTTGCACCACCCTGTAGGCACTAATGCCCTTGAAGGAGTCTCGTTGGCCCATCAGGGGTATCAGTCTGAGACCAAGGGGCTGATGCTTTAAGTTGCAGCCTTGGAACAAACCAGGAAATGGGCACCCTTGGCTCTGACTGAGTTAACTGGGATTCCTCTGCCTCTGTGTTGTGCCTCTATTCCTTGCTGTTCATTGAGGTGAGCCTTTAATCCTGTAATATAACAGCTTTGATAACTTCAGATGGGATAATTGCAGATGTTAGCAGTTTATATTCCTGGGAAAGTAGGATACTGAGATTTTAGTAAGTGCTTGGCACTGACCATCGTGGGTCCTCATTGAGGTCAGACTGGTGGCTGTGGCGAAGCAGTTAGTGAGAATGCTGTGTGCTTTTGAAAATCCACCTTGTTCTCCCACCTTTTAAAGCATTCAAGCAAGCAGATGGCTAATCCCTGAGCAGATGGGCAAGAGTCAAACTACTGGGGGGTAGTGGAGGGGAGGTTAGCCTTGTGTTAAAAATGGTAGCATTGTGACTTTGTAAACTCTAGTCTCAATATAGGACCAAAAGAGAGCTTTTTGGAAAGCTTTGTTTTGTAGAAACAAAAGGGGCTATTGGAGTTACAGCTGCTGCTGCCTTTTTTTTTCNGTTTTCCAAAGTTTTGTAATTGCCATTGCACTTGTCTTCATCTTACAGTACAACAGGTGATACATCTCGATCAAATCTTTTTGAGGATGCTATAAGTGCACTTGGTAAGTGGAGTGTTTTTTTAATGTAGACATTACTTTGATGTAGCAGAAACATGATGGATTAGCACATGTTGACGTTTTCTTCTGTATCTGTCATTGTTAAACTTGTAATCAATGTACTCTTCTCTAAGACCTGAAGTTGATTTCTTGAAGTTGAAGTTGATTTCTTCAGCTTCAAGAACTTCTTTGCTGAAGGATGACTCCCTTTCTGTATTTTTATTGTGTAAAAGGAAGACCCTTATCTCTGCTTTTTGCCCCTTTGCCTTTATTTATCTTCTAACTATTCACTTTGAATTGGCTTGAATAGAAGACTAGGTGTAAATACATATATGCGTTTGACTTTTGCTTGCCAGAGTGCAGGTCTGATAAAATGGCTGCCTTTATTACTTACTTACTATGCTGATTTTGGTTGCTAGGAAATTATTAGACAAGCCCAAAACTCCTTACTCCTACTTAAACTAGAACTACTAGAACTACTCTAGAACTACTGTTCTAGAGTGTAGAAAATTATGGCACAGAAATAAGGACAAGCTGGGATTTTTGTTATTATTTTGTCTTATGTCTGTAAATATGAAGCTGCAATTTGGTGCAAAAAGTTAACCTGAGTTTCACTTAGGTTTTTTTTGTAGGACTGTGTGGATATACTGGAAGCAGCCAAGATATTGTGGTTAAGCAGCCAAGGGGGGTTAGTTTGTTTAACTGGAGCTTATGTCTTAGGTGTGACATACTGTTTCAGAGCTGAATAGAAGCTGAATAGACTGATAGATACTGTAGGAGACAACCAGTTGAATTCTGTTGCATCTTTTAAGTGCTGCTACTAAATGCTTCATTAACTGTTTTTTGTGCCTTAGTGGCCAAGACGTTCATCACAAGTACTTCTTGCAAACAATATTGATCAACAAATTAAATTAAGCTGGTGGTCTTGATTCAGTTCTCTTCAGAATTTAAAAAAAAAAAAAAAATCCTGTTTCTAGAGCATCGCTTCACTATCCATTTTATTTGAAAGTTCTTTGGTTGGTATCTGATACAGTAACCCCACATATCCCTAACAGTTGGGAAGTAACAGGCATTGAGTGTAATTTCCAGGTTAGCATACTGGAGGTGTTATAGGCCAAAAAATTTTCAAAAGCAGTAGGCATGAACTCTGTAGTTCTTTTTCTTTAGAAACTGTCCTGAAAGAAATTTGCTTACACGAATTGGTGTAGTATGTTTTTACATCCCAAGCTGGATCCTAGATACGTTCTAACTGTAGCCTCTCAGTTACATTGTCTGAAGTTAATTGACTTAGCTTTAAAAACAGGAGTTGGTTTTTACTGATTTACTTTTGTTTTCAGTTAGATACTGAAAGCTGATGTGGCTTTGTGTGCTACGTGAAGATCTGCACATCTTGCAGTTCTTGTGCAACCCTATCTTTCACTGGAGCAGCCTAAGCTTTCTTTAGGGCATGGAATGAGAATTATTGTGGGGAGCATCATGAACTGAATTTGAGAGTTAATCCAGCTTTAAAATGTTATTTGAGAGACAAAAGCAAAGAGCAGAATCAGTTCAGCATTGAACTCAAACTATTTCCAGTAGCATTGTGAAGAGATAGGCCTGACTGTATCATGACACTGCTAGTGTGCATTTCTGAATTATTATTCTTGATCTTACTTTTGCACGACTTGTGGAAGTATATGGACTACATGTGCCTAAGTTTTTAGTAATTCTGTCTCCTTTTGGCTTATAGCCATCTGTGCAGAGCAAGTCAGCTTTTCTGCATCCTTTTTCCCCCTGTATCAAATTTCTCATCTCTACCTAGCTTATATTGAAAAAGCCCTATAGAGATGTTTAAGCAGTAACTAATTAGATCAACAGATGTTCTGTCTGCTGTTGGTTTACTGTCTAGTTGATCAGTTTGTTAGCAATAGTAAGGGTGAGCTAGAGCTGTATAACAAAGAACATAAGCAGAAGTTTAGCAAAATCATTGTGTTGGGACAATTGTTGGCCTGGGTTTTTTTTTAGCTTCTCTGAAGATGGGTATAGAAATGTGTATCTTTAGGGCAGAGTTGAGGTCATGGGTTTTGGGGGGGGGGGATTTTTTTTCTGAAAAAATGAATATAGATGTAAAATGGTTGATCTCATAGTTTTGTATGAAGACATGAATTTACCATTCCTTAAACTCAAGTTGGCACTATTATTTTGAAGCCCAAATACCATATTCAAATTAGTTGAGGGTTGTAAATCCATTGTTTTTGGATAATGCACAAGTATCCTTGGGCTAGGGCTGTTGTATTGTTTGTTCTTGAGTATACTACCCTAAGCCATACATCCACTGATTATTTAGAAGCATTTAATAAAAACCAGACAGTGGGATTGTGTTAATGTTGCCTTGAATTAAACACCTTCTCCCTAAGGGAATAAAACTTGATGTTTTTTGTTGGTTCTTTTAATTGGGAATTACTTGTCTTAATAGAGACAGTGTTTGTTTCTTCTGTGGTTTTTTTATTTTAATTATTTTTTATGGTGACTGTTAACTAGTTAACTCTTGCCACTAGCTTGTTAGTTTCAGAATCAGTCAGTAGTAGTTTATCAGGAATACCATTATCCAGGGAAGAAGGATATTTTAATGCCTGGGCTTTTTTGTAATCCCCTGGAAAGATAACCTTTAAGATGTTACTCAATTGAAATTTATAATTGAATAGTTACCTTTTTTATAATGGTTAAACCTGCTATCTGCTTTTAAGGAAGGAAATTTAAATGGGTAATGGAATAATAATCCTCCCTGCAATGAAATTAATGTAGTGTTCAGTTGCCCTTAAATTGCTCCATATTTTGTGTGTACCCATTTGTCTTGATGGCTGCAGTTGTGGGACAATCTTCCTCCAGTTATACTGTAAGAGGTGGGGGATTTGATGTGATGGGATGTCTAGTCAAATATTAAATTGAATGAGATATGAATTAAGTGAGAGAATTTGGTTTACTGACCTCTCATTGAGATCTTGAGTGACTTTCCTAGATACAGCTTTTAAGTCTTCTGCCTGACTTCAGTTAGTCCATGTTGAGTTGATTAAATTACTTTGGTCATCGTCACCAGCATGTAGCAGTATGTAGTTGTAACTTGGTCATCCGTTTGTCACCTCTCTAACAACAGCATAGCAAAAAGTCTTTATTTGGAAAAACCTCCATAGCTAACAGTTTTGACAGGCAGATTTCTGCCTCTGAAGTTCTGATTTCCGAATTTACGCTGAGGGAGACTTTTCTTGATTGGAGCAGGAATTGAGCATTAGTTGTGAGGATGCCCTTGACCTTACACGAGAACTTGGAGAGAGAACATTATTTTGATTACAAGCACAGGAGTATCAGCTTTTGTCAGTAGAAGTTTACGTTGTGTTCATTATCCTCTGCTGTTTCCAATCAAATTCATAACAAAACCACCGTAATATATTTGGAGTTAAAGCCACAGAACCATAGCAGGTTTAGTAAGAGCTACCCTTTACTTTGCAATGCGTGACTTGAATTTGGGTTGAAATGAGGTTCACCCATTGAAACATTTTTTGTGATTTTTTTTTCTTATTCCCTTAAAATGGTGCTTATGTGACTTCTAGTGACAGGTCAGTCCTATGAGAACATGGTGACAGAAATCATGTCAATGGGCTATGAACGAGAGCGAGTGATTGCGGCACTGAGGGCCAGCTTCAACAACCCGGACAGAGCAGTGGAATACCTGTTAATGGTGAGCAGCTGTTTGACCTACACCTTGTTCTTTCAGTTTTTGTGTTTTCCATGTAATAACGTTGACTTTGATGGACATGTTAGTTTGAATTTTACCCAGTTGGCGACCATAATACCTGTTCAGAGCAGAACAACATCTCAAGGCAAAGCATCCGGAAGGATGAAATTCAGATTTTGAGGGTCATAATGTATTACAGGAAATGCTGAAGTCTTCCCTCACCACCTCTATCACTTCTTTGCTTGTATAATTTGTTGATTTATATGGATTTGTATCTAATGTATGTCCTGTTACATTGATAGTTTTAACTTTCCTGACTAGCTCAATGATTTTGTGTCACATCTTAGTGACGTGCCTTAGTTGATCAGTTGTACTTTTGCATTAGTATCTATAATATCACCAAGGCATTTTTTAAGTTCCAGTTCATTTTTTTTTATGATAATGCGCAGTGTTCTTAATATACTTTTCAAACAGAAAATTTTGTGAGTTTTTGAAGTGTGCTTAATTTAACTGCTTATTTTAAGCAGTGTTTTTGAGAAGATACAATTTTCATTTGATAAATATAGTTGGAAGAGTAAAATGAACTTCATTGGTGTGAGATGAAATAGAAGATTAGCTTCACTTTAATGAAAATCTTGTGAGGTGTTTAGGGGGTTTTTTGGATTATTTCTCATTGTATACCTTAATTTGACAGGTGAATTGTAACCGCTTCAGAATCTGTCTGTGGTCTTGTTGTGTAGTTAATATTTCCAGTGCATTTAGTTTTCACTCTAGTATACTATTTTTTTCTCTGGTGTTGTTTTTCCTTTTTGTAGAACTGAACTTTATTGAAATCTGGAAACCAGGTATCTTGAAACAGTCATTGGAAAATACATGTGGATTGAATTTCTGATAGATTGATGAGAAAACTGGCATTTACTTCCAGTTGCAAAACTTTGCTTTTGTTAGTGAAGAACAAGTCACAGGCGTTCTCACTACTTACATCAGTGTTCTCAAGACTTTGTAACCTTCAAATTTTAAACTGACAACAAATGTTTTGAGTACAAGAATATAAAAAGTTCAGTTCTTGTCTAGGATTAGGCCAGCCAAGGATGAATACAGTAGCTCCCAACTACCTGCCATAAGTCTGCAATCTGAAACATTTGTTTTTCATGCCATAAAAATGTTGATTTTACTGTTCATTTAGTCTGTACATACACCATGAATTCAGTGCTTCCCCTAAGTGTTGGGCTTGCTCTGTGTGTGGCAGTCGTATACAGTGTGCAGTTCTTGTACACTCAGTCTGGCATTTCCCTCCTCTGTCTCATTTCTGTTCAGGAAGTCCAGAATAGAAATAAAATACCCCTGTGATGGAGTTCAACACATGTCACATCTGCCATATCAATTGACTGATCTGAACAGTTCATTTGTACTCCTTGAGTAGATCCAATCTATAAAATGAGTCCTTCTCTTATTGTACTGGGTCTACCCGAGCCTCGGCAGCCTTAGCAGTGAGATAACACTCCGCTGCTTTGACTGCTGTGAGGGAGAGGCAGAGGGGACACGAGCAGGTCAGGTGACCCAGACTGACCAAAGGGATATTCCAGACCATATGACGTCAGCTCAGATATAAAAGAACAGCAGGGGTGGGGGCACGGGGTTGTCTCCGATGGCTGCCTGCTGAAGGGACAACCAACGCGTAGGGCCCTGCTTCTCAGGACGCGACCTGACCTCGTGGAATGGGAAGTAGAGATTAGATTTGCCTTCTCCTTGCTTCTTGCGCGCGCAAATCTTTCTTTGCTTGTATTAAACTGCCTGGTCTTAACACCCACGAGTTTGTCATCTTATTGGTAAAGGGAAGGGGCGAGAGACTGTCCGGGTACTGTCCATAGGCCTCACTAGTCCTGTCTGATTACAACTGTGCATAGTGTTTGTTATTTGGAGGGTGATACCTCAAGCTTGTGTTTAACAGTTAAGGGGATGTTGAGGATGACAAATAATTTCTAAGTAAATTTGCTTGATCTAGTTTACATAGTGCTTCCATTCAAGAGCAGACTTAAGGCTTAAACAAGTATGTTGTTTGTTGTTTAAACGAGTATGTTGTTGTTGTTCTGGGCGCAGATTGCAGTGGTGATGTATGCCTGTGAATAGGTGAAATCAACTAGTGATTTCATAAGATTAACCCAAGTTGCTACATTATACTTCGGTTCCCGGAAATTACTTATTTGATGGGAAAAGTTATTTAAGCAGTGCTCTGTAAGCCACTGATAGAGAGTGGGTTACCTCATAGTTATATCATGAATGGAATTTTCCTCCCCCTCTGTGGAGGGAGAGATGTGTAGCAAGCGTACTGAGACACATAAAGGTAATGAAGTATGTGACAGGGAAAATTTGTGTTTATTTCTGAGTGACTTAAACATGTACTTGATGATTAGGTGTTTGTAAGAGGTTGACCTTGGCTGGATGCCAAGTGCCTGGACAGTCTCCCGCCCCTCCCCTTTTACCAATAAGATGATGATGGCATATGGGTTTTAGGATAAGGCAGTTTACTATAAGCGAAAGGTGCGCACAAAAAGCAAAGCAGGGAAAATCTGATCTCTACTTCCCATTCCTGTGGTCAGCTTGCGTCCTGAGAAGCAGGGCCCTACGTGTTGGTTGTCTTTTCAGTGGGCAGCCATTGGAAACACCCAAATGCCCCTGCCCCTCCTGTTCCTTTCCTTGGCTTTACATCTGAGCTGATGTCATATGGTCTGGAGTATCCTTTTGGTCAGTCTGGGTCACGTGGCCTGCTCATGTCTCCTCTCAAAAATCTTGCCTCTGTCTCACAGCAGTCAAAACAGTGGAGTGTTGTCTCATAGCACTGTTAAGGCTGCTGCGGGCTCACATAGACCCAGTACAATCTCCACTCCTTATTCCATACCATTTGCATCATACTCGGATCCCAGATCCTTTACTACCATATACATATATAAATCTTCTCGCTATCTCCTGCGCCTATTATTTCCCTATTTTGTGGCCTTCTTCCACCCCTTCCGGTCTTGGGCTTCATTCCATCAGGATGGGTACTCAGGACAGAAGAAGGCAGGATGTTTGGTCATTGGGCACCAACACCAGCCCGGCTCAGGTCACTGTCATACACTCGTCCATGCTTGAAAAATTCTTTCCTCCTTGTCCTTCTACTGTACTTCTTGCAACACATAACTTACAATACAGATTATTTTTCCCCCAAGTTTAAATCACTTACGAGGTTGTTCCAAAAGTGAGTACCATTATCTGACTCAATTCTTTCTGGAGTCCCACGTCGCCACAGAATGTGCCTCTCGAAGCCTAGGATTGTGTTCTGTGCAGTGGCCTGGCTTATGGGGTATGTTTCCAGCCAACCAGTTGTTGCCTCTGCCATGGTGAGGATGTAGCTCTTGCCTTGGCGTGTTCGTGGCAGTGGTCCAATATAGTCAATTTGCCAGGCCTCACCGTGTTGGAAACACAGCCACTGTCCTCTGTTCCAGGGAAACTTTACCCGCATGGCTTGCTTGATTGTTGCACATGTTCATGGATGACCCATGTGACAGCCTCCATGGCCAGATCCACCCCTCGATCACAAGCCCACCTGTATGTTGCATCTCTTCCTAGATGTCCTGATGTTTCATGGGCCCATCAGGCTATAAATCAGGTTCACCTGATTTATTTTATGGGGTGAGCCCATCAGCTCACCCTTCCGTTCCCAGTCTAAGTCTACCTGAGCTGTTTCAGTCTTGGGAGCCTGCTCGTTGTTCGAATGTTCTTTAATGGCATGGTGTACTGGGTCTATCCGAGNCAGGTTCACCTGATTTATTTTATGGGGTGAGCCCATCAGCTCACCCTTCCGTTCCCAGTCTAAGTCTA
>WEIV01006696.1:0-53552 GCA_013390005.1 Calyptomena viridis
CAGGGAAGTCATTCTTCCCGTGTGTTCAGCACTGGTTAGGCTGAACCTCGAGTACTGTGTCCAGTTCTGGGCCCCTCAGTTTAGGAAGGATGCTGAGGTGCTGGAGTGTGCAAAGAAGAACAATGAGGATGGTGAAGGGACTGGAGCACAAGTCCTGTGAGGAGCAGCTGAGGGAGCTGGAATTGTTTGGCCTGGAGAAGAAAAGGCTCGAGGGAGACCTTATCACTCTCTACAACTCCCTGAAAGGAGATTGTAGCCAGGTGGGTATTGGTCTCTTCTCCCAGGCAACCAGCAGTAGCACAAGAGGGCACAGTCTTAAGCTGTGCCGGGAGAGCTTTAGGTTAGACATTAGGAAGAAGTTCTTTACAGAGAGAGTGACTGACCTTTGGAATGGGCTGTCCAGGGAGGTGGTGGAGTCACTGACCCTGGAGGTATTTAAGAAGAGACTGGATGTGGCACTTAGTGCCATGATCCAGTAGAAAGGTGGTGGTAGGTCAAAAGTTGGACTTGATGATCTCAGAGGTCTTTTCCAACCTAATTGATTCTGTAAATTCCGTGATTTTCTAGTTGCATTTTATTGTCTAGCTGGAATGTTCTGAAGCCATAAATTTCTACAGTTTTAATCATATGGACAGTCTTTCTTCTGCTTGAGTTGTTTGGATTCTCTTAGCAAGTTTGAACCAAGGTGATTAATGCTAATGCAGAGTTTGTCTTGCATACAGTGATTAATTATTTTGTGCTAACTCATAGAATTATGGAATGTCCCTTCAAAGGGACCTTAAAGATCATCTAGGTCTAACCCCCTGGCATGGTCAGGGACACATTCCACTAGACCAGGTTGCTCAAAGCCTCATGCAGCCCAGCCTTGAACACTTCCAGGAAATGGGACTTCTGCATGTTCTCTGGACAACCTCTTTCAACGTCTCACCTCCCTCACAGTCAAGAATTTCTTCTTATATCTAAGCTAAACTGACCCTCTTTCAGTTTAAAGCCATTTTTCCATGTCCTATCACTACACACCCTTGTCAAAAGCCCTTCTCCAGGTTTCTTGTAGTTAAATTAGCTAAATTGTGTTCTATAAGGTCTTCCTAGAGCCTTCTTTTCACCAGGATAAACAGACCAAACTCTCACAGCCTGTCTTCATAGGAGAGGTCTTCCAGCTTTCGAATCATCTTCCAGCTTTCACATCATCTTCATGGCCCTCCTCTGGACTTGCTCCAGCAGGTCCATGTGGTTTTTATGTTGGGGTTGCCAGAGCAACCTGCAGGACACAGTACTGCAGGTGGCATCTCACCAGAGCAGAGCAAATGAGCAGAATCACCTCTGTCACCCTGCTGCCCACACTGCTTTTGGTTCAGCCCTGGGCACAGTTGGCTTTCCGGCTGCAGGTGCACATTGGCAGATCATGTTGTGCTGCTTGTCCAGCAACACTTCCAAGTCCCTCTCCTCAAGGCTGCTCTCAATCCAGTCTCTTTCCAGCCTGTATTCGTGCTTGAGGTTGCCCTGAGCCACTTGCAGGACCAGGCAGTTGGCCTTGTTGAACTTGAATTTTCTCACACAGGTCCTTGTGGATAGCATCCCTTCCCTCCAGTGTGTCAACTGCACCACACAGCTTGGTGTTGTTGGCAAACTTGCTGAGGATGTGCTGGATCCACACTGTCCATGTCACTGACAAAGATGTTAAACAGTGCCTGTCCCTGGGGAACAACACACATCACTGGTCTCCACTTGGACATTGAGCTGTTGAGTGCAACCCTCCAGTGAATTTCTTATCCACCAAATGATCCATCTGTCAAAGCCATGTCTCCAATTTAAAGACAAGGATGTCGTGCATGACAGTGTGAAAAGCGTTGCACAAGTCCAATTAGATGCCATCTGTTGACTTTCCCATATCTGTCAGCACTGTAACCCTATCAGAAGAGTACCATATTTTTCACAATTTGCCCTTAGTGATGCCCTGTTGGCTGTCACCAGTCAACCCCTTGTTTTCCATGTGCCTTAGTGTATTTTCCAGGAGGATCTGCACCTTGATCTTGCACAGAGGTGAGATTGACTGGCCTGCTGTTCCTTAGATCTTCTTTATTTCTGCTTTTAAAATTAAATTAAATTTTGAAATTTAGTAAGAAACTAATTTAAAAACAAATTGAATTTTAAAAATAATTTTATTTATTAAGTAGTAGTTGATATGCTAGGTCGTATCCGAACATAAATTTAAGGACTCAGCATTGTCGCTGATATGAAATATTTTTAAATCATTTAATAATATAACTTAATATTATTACTGGTTAATCATGTTTACAACCAAGGAAACCTTTCTGATGTCTTCAGATGGGCTAGTGCTTTCAGATTTTTGGGTGCCATTTACAAATCATGGAGCCTGAAAAACTGGGCATTGCTTATTCTTAAGTAACTTACATCAGCATTTTGCTGTTGTAAAAAAAATGAGTTTCTTTTTTTTTTGTTTAGAAATCATTGTTCCTTTTTGCTTTCAGATGTGTTATAAAAGAACTGGAATCATTGGGGAAAGCACTGTATGGAGCAAAATTAATTGCCCAGAGATTTCAAGTTCGAAAATGTTCTCACCACAAGGATCCTGTGAGTGGTTCGAGCTGTTTACTTTCCATGATTGGAGATGGCAACCCTCATCACTTCTTTATTGCTACACAGGTAAAAGCTCATGGGAAGTGTAATTCTGTGTCACTTCAAGCCATGCTTGGATACCTAAAGATAAGGAAGCCTACACTAACCTCGATTAGGAGATTTTTACATAGTTTGTGGACGTTAATCGTGTAAAGCCTTACTTGTTCTTAAATGTATTTGCTAATTATGAAGCTTTTATTCGGAGGACTAGATTTTTTTACCTTACAAGGATACTGCTTAGTTTAGCAGGAAGTGTAGAAAACATACTGACCACCTATTGACATGTAAGAAAACAACTCATGAATGTAAATTTGCATATTATTTATGTATGCATCCCCTTCCCTGAACTGTTTTGCACAGTAATTTGAAAATTGAAATAAAGTCTTAAACATTCATGTAACTTCAATTTTAAGAAATTTTGGACCAAACAATAAATAACTGTACAAATAAGAAAGGCAGTTTTTCCCCCTGGGTTTGTTATTGGGATTGTATGTATAATTGATACACAATATATATAAAATGGTCTATAGTAGAATTGTGTCACGTAGAATAGTTTGTAAGATACAAGAATTTAAGATGATTTGTTACAGAAGAAAGTATGTTACTTCTTGTGGAGTAGTGGTCTGCATACCAGTGAACTGGGAGTTTTTCCTCAGAAAATGCATGTATGCATATACATGCAGGAAAAAAGGAAATGTTGATAAATTTTCCGTTAGAATTACAGCTAATTAGGAGAGAAATTGAAATTTAAATTGCTGTCTGCTAGATTAAGTTTCTTATCTTTTTCATAATGTAATTTATCTTCATAGTTTTGTGTTGAAAGTAGGTGCATTTGAATTGCAAATATCATTTAATCCCAAAATATTGACTAAAGTATTTAATTGTGCAGGACCAGGACTTATCAAACAAAGTGAAGAAGAAGCCTGGTGTTCCTCTCCTCTTTATTATTCAGAACACGATGGTGCTAGACAAACCTTCTCCTAAATCTTTGGCATTTGTTCAAAAGTTGCAGACAAATCAGCTTGTTCCAGAGTACCAAAAACAAAATATTGTGGAGCTTAAAGAAAAAGAAGGACTAGCAAAGCAGGAAGGTGAAAAAAGGAGAAAACGCAAAAGGGCAGGTGGCCCCAATCCACTCAGCTGTCTGAAGAAGAAAAAGAAAACACAGGAGGGTCAGGAGCCTTCTACTGAAAAGAAGAAAAGAAGAAAAAGAAAGCGAAGTAGAATTAAAGCAGAAGCCATGCAGTCAGTACAGAAGAATGAAGGAGAATAAGCCCATCTCTGTAAACAACACAGGGCTTGAACATTTGAACTTTGCAAAAAGAAATATTTAACATTCAGTCATGTGAAATTGAATTGTTAATATTAAAACTTATTTTTATTTGGTGGCATTGCTTATTACTGTATCTCAGCATTTGCAGGTTATTGTCCTAATAACTTACTCTGTTACTTGGCAATTGGATTTTTTAAAAAATATTTAGGAACCCTCACATTTCGTAATTCCCTCCAGCATCTTGGTTCCTGTCAGAATTCACATGATACCTAGCAATTTTTTTGGAAGTGCTTCTTGGCTTCCATGTGAATTTTGGTGGGATATTAGCCTTCTCTATAAATCAAGGTGGTTGTTCTTATTAAACTAGTTTTGACAATTGGTCTGTTACAGATTATGAAAGTGATCTAAACACAACAGCTTATTTATATCTGTCGTTTGACTACAAAAGTTAACTCTTTCTCAAAGTGACCAGATGCCTTCAAAAGTCCCGTCCAGCCTGAATTAGTCTGTAAATGCTATGTGAGCTGATAGATCTGTTGATCTTTGTTGAGAAGATCCGGGAGTGTTGATGTTCTTGACATTATAATAGCATCTCTATCTATTTAATCTGTAGTTTATTCTTAATTTTTAGATAGGACGACTATAACTTGAAAACGCTGAACCAAAACACTGGCTAACACCTAATGCCATCACAGTGTAGCACAGCTGTGCAGGAGTGCTGAAACACAAGGCAGCTGTGTTGGGACACAGTGATGGGACTCAGGCCCTGCTGGCTGTTTCACTGCTCCATAAGGTTATGAACAGAACACAACTGGTTGGAGGAGAGTCATGATTCAGCCCCAGCCAGCAGCTCAGCCCCACGCAGCCGTTCACTGAACTCCCCCTGTGATGGGGTGGAGAGAATCAGAAGGGTGAAAGTGAGACAGCTCGTGGGTTGGGATAAAGACAGTTTAATAGTGAAAGCAAAAGCCACACACACAGGCAAGGCAAAACAATGTTCACAACTTCCCATGAGCAGGCAGGTGTTTAATCATCCGCAGGAAAGCAGGGCTGTGTCATGTGTAATGGTGACTTGGGAAGAGGAATGCCATCACTCTGAATGTCCTCCCCTTCTACTTCCCTAGCTTTGTATGCTGAGCATGATGCCATATGATACAGAATATGCCTTGGATCATGGGGGTTACTGTTTTGGCTTTGTCTCCTCCCAACTCCGTGTGCATCCCCAGCCTACTTGAGGGTGGTGTGAGAGACAGAAAAAGCCTTGACCCTGTGTAAGCACTGCTCAGCAGTAACAAAAACATCTTGACATTTTTCAGCATAAGTCCAAAAAGACAGCTACTGCAAAGAAAACTACCTAACTAAGCAGCACAAGGAGGGAGTTTCCAAAACTCACTCAAGTATCTGATTTCCTTTGGTAGCTATTGCTTCCTATGCCTCTTTATATGTCTGGTGGCATTAGAGTCAGAAGTGAGTGACTGAGATGACATAATAGAGGGGTATTTACTATAGTACATGCTGTGGCATGGGTGTGCTCTCACAGTGTTCCCAGTCCACACTTACCAGATTCTTAACTTTTCTCAGTGCATTTCTTAACTGAGATGTAGTTTTTACAAGGAAAGCTTTTTGTTTCTTCACCTACATGCTTTTAAGTCACGTAACCTAAACAATTCTTCAGCCTGTGTATCATTTATTTGCAAGGTAGTCTTTGTGTGCATTGTCTGCACAGGTTCTTTAGTACACAGACACTTGTATGATGCTTTCTGTTGGCCTTTCAAATTATATGAACCGTTGTTTCACAGAGTTTGAGAAACCAGCTTGAGTGATGGGAGTTGGCCAGTCTTGGCAGCAGCTGTGGAGTCATTCCCTAGAATCTGCAGAGTATCCCTCTGAGCAGCACAGGGAGGTGCATGGTGCATTGCTGCTGTAGCCCCAGTCCCAGCCATTCCTTACAACACAGCTGTTAGGAGTGGACTGTGCCTTTATTGTTCTGTACAGGAGACCACATGCATCTTCGGAATGGACTGTGAGAGACAGAAACAGTGGAAAAGGATGCTGTAGTCAAGATGAAAGTTTTAATTGAAATTTAAAACAGTCACGGTCATGATGGTATTGTTCCTACATTGATTGCTAAAGTGAGTCCTAAGGAGAAATTTAGTAACTCCTAGTAATATCTTAATGCATCATATTTGTTTAATGTATATTACCTTTCTCAAACTGTCATAGTCTCCACTTATTTGGGCACAGCCCCATGTAATGTAGTTTTGCTTCCCACTCTTCCAGAAATATTGCCTATATTTCTTCCCCCTCCCCAAACCCACCCACAGGCATCTCTGCTGTGAGTAAAGCTTCGACCAGACAGCAGAGATGGTTCATCACCAAAATCTCATTCTGAGTGAAAAGTATATTAAAACCCCGTAACCTTACTAAAAATATTGTTTTTTTAAAATAATTCACAGCAGTCGGTATCAGCGCCATTAAAACACAAAACTTAAATACCCCTTTTTTTGAAGACTTGTAGACAGAAAAAACATAATTTCTGCAGAAAAAAAAAAAAAAGAATAACAGTCCTCTAATGACTCTCACCTTAAGGAATTTAAAACAATATTTATCTATGTTTCCTTAGCATTTTGTTAACATGAACTGAGTCATGGTATTGCCATTGGGAAGAACTGGCATGTAAAGGGAGTGAGCTTCTTACGAGAAAAGCTGTAATATTTGTCTGCATAACTGCAGCTCTCCTCCAGCAAGGTAAATAACTTGCCTGTCAGCTTTGGGAGAGAGTTCCTGCCCAGGCAACAAGCAAAGGCGATCAAACCATGTTTTGTTACCATTTCAAAATTTGAAAAAAAAGCCCACCCTAGTTTCCAAGTGAAGCAAGTCATCCAGGCCAAAGCTGCCTGGCTGTATTTATCCATTAAATCAGTAACACTCGGAGCTGCCTGTAACACCGAGCCCAGCTGGACGGGCTGGCTCTGCCTGGGCTGGGCTCATAGCACACACCAGCATGGCCCCGTGTGGATGCTCTCACGCTGTGCTGCCTCTGCCTGCCAGGGTTGGTGAGGTTTAGCTGGCCCTGACTATGAACCATGATGACTCCCTCTAGTAATTCAGCGGTGTGAGTCACTAGGAGCATCCTTAGGCCTATGGAAAACACCACTGTGGAAGTACCCGTAGAGCTAACTTCACTGTTGTAGGTGTTCACTCCCTGTTCTGCCAAAAAATCCACTGCATTATTTATCAATAAATAAGTTGTGGCCACAACTTATTTATAGACAGGGTTCCCAATATAACTTTTCCAATTAAGTTTAGGATCATTTTGCTTTAGGGTGTCAGAGGGACTGGTTTCAGTTTTGAAACCAGTTGAAAGTCAGAAGTAAATTGAAAAGCTTGAGCAAAAACTTCTTTAGGGCTACTGATTTCCTCTTTCCTCTGACAGCACAAATATATATCTGGAATCCTAGGCAGTACCTCACTAAATCTTTTTTTTTTTTTTTTTTTTTTTTTTTTAAAAGGGGAAAAAACCCAGTTTTTTTGTAAATTATTTTTTTTTTTTTTTTTTTGTAAAGAGGGAAATAACCAGTGTTGTCCAGTACAATGTATGCTACATGCACAGAGTTAATACAAGAAGAAAACAATGATACCTCAATCACAGTCTACAGGGAATTAATGCTGAATTTAAGACAGAGTCTCATCTACCAGCAGCAGAAGATATTTATCTAGATTGCCTGCCAATCCAATTGGCTGGAGTTATATGTTGGTGTGATCTGGTATTGTACAATAAATCATTTCCTAAGCATCTGTTAATGACACTAAATAGATGACTTAATTAGAAGCTTCTGGAACCAGGGATGTTTATGAATCATTAAAGTAAATATGAATATGGTATACTAGAAGAATGCATACATTCTGGTGGTGAAAAGAAAATAAGATGTCCAGAGCAGTCCTGCTCATTTGTTTTCAGCTACACAGATACAGTGTGAATGACTTCTCCATCAGCTTTAGAGTGTTCCTGGAGTTTCCTGAACATATTCTGTCAGGTACAAGATGAAGAACATCGGAACAATACCATTATTTATGCTCATTGCATCTTTCAGATAGAAGTTTCACAAGCAGCTACTGTATATTTCATACCTCTGCGTGGGTGTAATATCTCACACAGGGAGCAGCCGGAGATACGGAAATGAACAAATAAGAGCCCCAGCAGGTGTTATCATTTACAATTTAAGGGAGAAAAATTGCAGTGTTCAGAGAGAGAATGACAGAAAGCAAAAGTTTTTGTACCCAGAGAGTCAGGAGTAAGAGAGAGACTACACCTTGTGATTTAGGAATGGCCTAACTAATGCTGGGAGAGGGGTTTGTGATGTATTTCTGGTAATTATTATGTCTGTGCGCTCCGAGCCCCAGATTTGTCTCAGAGAGCTCAGCTGTCTGCTCACGGAGGCAGTCATTTTCTACAAGTTGCTACGGCTTGTTACAGAAGAGACAGGCTGAGCTCTCTCAGGAGGACTTTATTTTCTGATTCCTTCTCCTGCTGTTGAGGGGGAGAGCATGCAGCTGTGCTCTGTGTATGGATACAGGGAAACAATGAAGCTGTTAACAATTAAAAACAACCAATTAAAAACAACCCAGAGCCAAGAGCTGGAAGGAAGAAAAGAGACAATAGAGTAGTCAGTGGGATTTAAAGAAACCAAGGAGGAAAGAAAAATGTATATGAGGGTTTCTGGGTGTTAACTGGAGGAAACAATTTATTGCCAGCAAAAGGTGAACCAGAAATGGCTAAGCAGTCAAGGAGAGTAGGGAACAGAATAATAACCCATAAGCAAATTTTTTTAAAAATAAAATCTTTCTAATTCCCTGAAGAAGACCTCATTGCTCTTTATGATTCCATTTCTGCCTTTTCAAAACAGGGAGCTGGAGTGACTAAACTGCTTGCAGATTCTGTGTTAATAGTCCAAGAGTTCCTGCAGAATGCAGATCTCATGATGACAAACACCCTGTGTCTTTATGGTTTTTCAATATCACACAGTTTACAGCACTGGCAAGTTGGCAGCCAAATCATTCAGCTGTAGAGTTTGCCTGACATTGCGTGTGGGCTCACTGCCCAGCACACAGATATTCCATCCAGGAGCAATCTTACTCATGCCATTAATGATAGGGTGAATTCAGCAATTAATTGCTCCTGAGGGTACTCACAGCAATAGTCTGGGATAGCCAGCACTTCTGGCTATGGAGATCATGACCCAAAGCACGGTATGGGGTTTTTTTTTTAAGTTCAATCTTCCAGAAACTCAGTAGGGGACCTCAAAAGTTTCTTCTTGCAGTCTTGACTTCTGATTGATCCAGAATGGTCTTCTTGCCATGTTAAATCCTCTGGGACCAAAGATGCTACTGATTTGACTCTTCAGGGTGGTTACTTTTTCAGACTGTCTTGGAGAAACACTGAGGAAATTTTTCACTTTGTGAATTGGCACCCATTTCGACAGGCAGGTTTTCAGAAAAAATGAAGAGAGCACTATTCTGGAATTCCTGGCTCCCTCTTTCACCCTAACCTCTTTTTCGGCTCCCAGGAATACAAGCAAAGCTCTTTGGAGATCATCCAAAAATCTGTCTCACCCAGCATCATGCCTCCAATAGTGGCTGAAAACTGTTCCTCAGGAGGAGGATTAAAATTGACAAAACATCTTTTTGGTGCTTCCCCAGATGACTTTCCAATTTTCTGACAATTTGTTAAGGAGTTCTTGACCCTGGAAAAATATTTTGTTTTTAACAGCAGACAATGAATTTCCATTTCACTGGTTTGTCCAGTTTCTCCTTGAACCCATGCAAACTTTAAGCCTCTAATTTCTGTGGTAAGGAATTGCACAACTTGAACACATCTTATGAAAAATATCTTCATGATCAGTTTTGAATGGGCTACCTACCAGCTGGCCCTTGTAATGGATGAAAGTTTAAGCGGTCATTCCTTAGTCACCCTTCCCATGCCACTCATGACTGTGTAGACATCTGTAAAATTTCCTCTCATTCATCTCTTTTCCAAGCTGAAGTGTCTTCTGCATCACAAAGCTCAGCACCTAACAGGAAAGTGGATTTCAACTTAAGTTCACTTGAGAAGACCAGGGAGTCCCTGCTTTCTGCTGGATGTTCTTCATGGAAGAGCCTGGACAAAAAGAGTCTTGTCACAAAAGGTGCAGGACAGGAACTGTGCATTCATGTTTGCCACAGACTCTCTGGATGCCTGAGCTGAATGCCATTGTACTTGAATGTGTCTTGGCTTCCTGCCTATGGAATGATGGCATACGTATTTCCCTGAGCTCCCAAGCTCTCCAAAAGTTGGCATCAGTAGCATTCACAAGACAACTGGCTACTGTGCTGATATTGTTGGAAGAACCCAGTCTTTTCCCAATACACAATAAATCCTAAATAAAAGTCAGCTGCACACTAGGCTTATGATTGTATCCCTGTACCTTAAAATTAAGATGTAAATGATAATTTGAATGTGATAGCATCATAGAACAGCCCAGGTTAGAAGGGACCTTGAAAGATCATTTGGTCCAATCTTTCACGGGACAGGGAGCCTAAATGAGATTATCTAGCATCCTGTTCAATCACATCTTGAAAATCTACAGTGATGGGAACTCCATCACATCCCTGAGGAGATTGCTACACTGAATGATTGTTCTTACTGTAAAAAATGTCTTTTTTTTATGTTGATATGAAACCTCTCCCAGTGCCACTTGTTCCTGTTGCCCCTTGTCTTCTCTGTGACTGTGAAGAGACAGTCTCTGTCCTCTTTGTAGTCACCTTTTAAATACTGGAATATGGTGTTGAGGTCTCCTTGAGACTTCTCTTCACCAGGGAGAAAAGTCCTAACTCCTTCAGTCTTTCCTCACAAGGTATGTTCTTCAGCCCTCTGATCCATCTTCATGGCCCCTCTTTGGGCCCTCCCCAGCCAGTTCACAACTTTCTTGAATTGTGAGGTCCAGAACTAGACACACTACTCCAGGTGCAGCCTAACAAACACTGAGTAGAGTGGAACGGTGATGTCTCCACCACTGCTAGTACTGCCCCTGCAGATGCAGCCCAGGGTCTGGTTTCCCTTTGTGGCTGCAGCAGCACTGCTGACTCATGGTCAGCTTGTCATCCACCAGGACCCCCAGATCCCTGTCAGCGATGCTGCTCCCCAGCCACACAGATCCTGGCCTGTTCTGGGCTCTTTGTTATGTTGTCCCAGGTGCAGGACTTTGCACTCGTTGAATTTCATGCACTTCTTGCTCACCTGCTCTTCCAGCCTGTCCACGTCTCTGTAAGATGCCTCTCCTTTCTGACATGTCCCCTTCACCACCCATTTTGGTGTCATCAACAAACTTGGTGAGGTTGCTTTCAATCCCATCATCCAGATCATTTATGAAGATGTTCAGCATCATGGGGCTCAGTATTGATCCCTGGGTATTACCACCCATGATCTCCATGACTTTTCAAATATTAGACAGTGGCCTTGCACTAGTTTCCTTGCCCTGTTTAGCAATGGACCTATGTTTTCACTGTGCTTCTGCTTATTGCTCATGTGTCCAAAGACCCATTTCTTGTTCTTCTTGACATCTATGGCCAATTTCAGGTCTAGCTAAGCCTTAGCCTTCTTGAGTGCCTCTCTGCTTGATCTGCCAAGGTTCTTGTAGTGCTCAAAGTCTACATGGCTTCATGTCCACAGGCAGAATCTTCCCCCATGTCTATGTGCTACATCTGTATTTTTAACCCACTTATAGACTTTGCCTCTCAGTATACATATTGAATTTTCATAATATGAGTTGCCTGTTCATATTAGATTTTTGTATTAATTAATCTGATATTTAAAAAAAAAAAGTTCTGCATCATCATTAGAATGCCCACAGAATTGCAGTATTTCTTTTTGTATTGTGTAGAAAAGTAGTCAGATTTATTATTGCCCTAAATACAAACAACAACATTGGTCTCAAGCCTGAGTCAGAGATAGATTTGCACAAAGATGAGTGCTATCAGAACCCAGGCAGGCCTGCCAAGTTTCTGAGATGAAGATAGTAAAATTAAAATGGGGATATGGCACTCATACAAATCACTGCTTTATGCCCATCAGTGGAATTTTCTTCCATTTATTGACCTTTTGTGACGTCCGGATCTGTTTTCAGATCTGTATTTACTTCTTAATGCTAGTCAGAACTAGAACATTGTTAATACATATGTTTGACAATATCAAAATGGTAGACAATTAGATTCAGTTATATAGAATATCTGAGGGATGTTTAATTTATTAGATTTTTAATTGGTCTCTATGTGCAATGGACTAGGAAAAGATAAGAAATAAGGCCATATAATTCATCTGAAAAAATGATTGGTTCCTCCCCTTAATTCCTTCCTTTTCAACTATTGAATTTTTTTATTAGTTGCTGTTGTTATTTATAACTTATTTAATTATGTGCTTTGGAATAATTTTTGGTGGATACTTGCCAGTTTACTAATATTCACTGCCCACTACCTGATGGTGTCACAAACACACCATCTGTTCACTTATGCCTTCCAGAACTCTCTGAAGTAGCTAGCTGACTAAAGCTGCAGGTGGTAGGATTGCTCAAAATACATAATTACCAAACTTCTAAATAACAAAACTTTTATTTAATGTATGCTTTTTTTAAACCACATTTGATTAAGGCTTTCTCACCTACCCTCCAATTATACACAAGCTTACCTCCACCACAAACATATCTGATACCATTATGCTGAAGAAGACTAATGCCCTGTTTTCACATTGTCTTTTTTCAGAAGGACTTCTCATATTTTGGGGTTTTTTTCATGATTGGGTCAAAACTGTGTGTCCTGGTGCTTGGACAAATTTCTCTTGATGTCATACTTACCTGCCTAGTGGTAAGCATCACTTGTGTGGTATATTTGAGAATGTCCCATCTTGGTTCACCCTTCTACCAAGTTTTGGATGGGGGAGTGGATCTGAAAGCCAGGAATACTGGCTCAGCCTCCCACTCATACAGGTCACTGCTTGAGGGTTGGCTGTTTTGTGGCTGGTGTGCCCTGTCCTTTGGTTACTGATGAATTAATCCTTGTTAGACCATCTTCAAAAAGAAATCTCAGCAGGTCACAATACTAATAATATAATGCTATCAAAAGGGAAAATAAAGCAATAGTTTCGATGGGATAGTGGATATCTCTACAGGCTTTTACGTGAACTCCCTGAAACAGCCAGTGTTATTTCTGTGACTGAAGATTAATTTTGTGCCATTATCAAATGTAACCTTCAAGGAATTAATTGCATTCTCATATCAAAGTCCTATTTATTCCATCAAGCAATCTGGAACAGATAAGCCCTTTCTTGGGAAACCTCTGCTGCTTGACAATATTTGCCTTTGCCTCAGACAGGTTATGGCCCACTGGGACCTGGGGAGCTCACTAAAGCACCATTTGTAATGCAGCGTGACAAATCCCAGAGCCAGGGCGATAATCTCTGCAAACTCTGTACAAACAGTCCCTATGCCTCAGCAAAAGTGATTAATGGGCTCTGCGGAATCAGCCTGTGGCCCTCTGCATTAATTACTTTGGAGGGACACTAAATGGAAACCCGGAGGTCTGCAAAGGATCCGGGTGGGAGCTGGGGGATTGGTGAGGCCGGGCTGGATGCAGCGCCCCAGACCCCGGCTGTGCTGTGGGAGGATGCGAGGCAGCCTGAGCTCCCCGGAGAGCCCGGAGGTGGCTGCAGAGGCATCGTGGGGTCCCCAGGGCACTGCTCCACAGGGAGTGTGAACACAGCGAGCAGGGCCATGCTGGCTTGGCCTGGGTGAGCAGTGATGGGTACTGAGCTGCAGCTCTGCCCCATGGCAATTCCTGTGCCCCGGTCACAGCGGGTGCTGGTGGATGAGAGACAGGACCTCCCCCGAGCTTGGCTTTAGAGTGGGGTCAGGGAGAGCAGCCAGGCAGGGACCAGGGCTGGAGGGCACGTGGTCCTTCAGGAGACACCATGGTTTGCAATATTCCTTTTCTCTCTATCATAACCATCATGACTTAAAATGCACAGGCCCTTTGTAAATTATTGCAGTTCTGCTGCAACGAGTGAAACCGTGCTAGTTTATCTCCAGGGAAGATGTAAGTCTAAATGTTTTACTGAGAAAGAAAGATGATGAGGAGAGAAGTGTGCATTTATCTTTCCAATACCTTATCTGGGCCTCATCCAAGGGGAAAACTTCTACATTTCAAGTCCTTTAAATCCCGGCTAGGGGACTCTGGTTAGAAACCCCCACTGAAAAGTCTTAATGAATTTACCATGCATTTTTTCTTATTCATTGAAAATACATCAAATCCAGTAAAGCACACTCGCCTGTCTGTATGTTTTCCCCTTCTCCCACAGAAGTCTATGGCAGGAATATCACAGCCTGCCCAGCCTTCTAGAATTACTCAGTGGTGGCACAGCCCCCGCTGCTCTGCCAGATGTGATGTGTTAGTGCCCAGCAGGATGAACCTTCAGTCTTTATACCATAACAGTGATTTCAGCTGGAAGAAATTATTTGGTTATTCTGACTGTTTGGTGTGATCCAGTGACAACAGAGCTCGGATAGGAATTATGCTGATAGCACTACACCAGATGTGGAACCACCCTGACAAGGACTTGACCCTCTCTCTTGTGTAACAGCCTGTGCCAATGGACATCAGGTGGGGAATTGTTACCTACGCTACGTTATACTCAAGAAAACAAAGGCAGAAATATCTTTTCCACTTTACATGTGAGGGATAAAAATTACAGCATTTTGGCTTTCTTGTGTTGTGCTTATCATAATATCCTAAATCATTCTTAGAGAGTGTGTTCGTCTCATGGCCACCCACCTAAATGAAGCAATACACCAAAATGGATAAACATAGGAAAAGATACCTACTGGGACGTAGGTAGGGTGCTTAAGTAACAGGGGAGTTTTAAACATAGATAAATGAATAAGACAATTTCACCCTTGCTCAAAACACCCATCACCCTTTAGGTGTAATTCAGCATTACACCTGATTGCTGAAGGCACTGATCTGAGTGAGAGTTAGAAACTCAAAAGAAACTCAAAAAAAAAAAAAAAAAGAAAATCATCTGTAAAGATAGTACTAAAAATTCTGCCAGCTGTGTGTCAGGATCTTCAAGCATCTTTAAAAATGTGGTTCTCAGAATTTCACCAGTGAAGCCTGAACTAAATCTCCACAGGCAGAAGTTCACTATTTTACTTGCACTACTCTGTATTGACAAGAAAATGCATGAAATGCTTGAAAAATAACATGGCATTTATTTTTACAAAGTATAACCTCCTGAAATTGCCTGGATAAATACAGGGCAGCAAGAAAGTCACGGAAACATCAAGGAGGCTTAGGTCTCTCTTCTGAGGAATAGGACAACTTGAGTTTTAAAGGGACTTTAAATAAAACAAGCAATAAAATAAAGTAATTATTTCAAACTGTTCTGAAGTTTTGCCACTTATTTGGCTGATCAGTGGGCACATAGGGCAGGGATGTCAGGGAGGGCAGCCTGCGTGGGAACACAAAAACCAGAAGATCTGGTGGGAAGATGTATTGTGATATCCATGAGTGGCTCTCTATGTGCCATAAACAATTCGATAGACATTTTATTCTGGAATAGCAAATTCAGAGTAATGGATATAATCAATGGAAAAGTATCTAATCTGAGGTGACTGTTTTACTTCCAAAGCCACCCAGCTGGACTCATAACTACAGGATATGTTCAGCTCTGCGCTGGAACAGCTTCTCCACAAGGCAGACAGGTCAGAAGAGCAGTACCTCACAATTTGCTAATGGGAAGAAGTGCTTGGGGAGGGGAAAGAGCAACTAGCCTGGGGGCAATGAGTCCACTTCGTATCATTTATTTTGCACCTCATGGAAGGAGTCTTTGTTCTTCTTTGGGAAGATTCTAGTTCTTGTTGGTATATGGAGAGAACAGTTAACCCAAAACCACTGGCAGCAGCTTAGCAGGAAGTGGCCATGTTAGAAAGGAACCTCTGAGAACTCTTTAAATTGCATTTCCTCAAAGTGAAATGGAATGGGATTGCAATATCTCCTTGGCATGGGCCTGAAATCAATATGATTCTTCACTCACTAAACAGTTTCATGTGCTGGTTAGACTACAGCGTGCAGCCAGAGATAAAAGGAAGCTGCCTTCTCCTCAAATTCTGTTCCTTGAGATGTCTATAGCTGGAAACAAGACTAAGACTTCCATTGCCAACCTCAGGCTCTATTTTGATTACTTGCTGCATTAATTTACTGATTACCTGAATTGAACCCATTGGTTTATTGATTTATTCTTAATAGGAACACTGATGCAATCATGGGATTGTTCCATTTTTAATTAACTTTGAAAAATCGTAGCAGATTTACCCTTGCTGCCTTAAAAATGAACTGCCTTGCTTATTCTTTTCAATATACCCCATTTCAATAAAATCCACCCCACCAGTTTATTCTATCAGACAGCTCCATGGATCAGAATTGCACATTTAGAATAAAGTATTTAAAGGCCACTTGATTCTTCCTTCAGATTAGTATGAATCCCTCTTATAATATATAGAGAGTAGGAAAGTCACAGAAGGGAAGATGGAAAACAAAGCTGCATAGAGTAAAATGACATCTTTTTCTCACACTACTTATTTTTCCTGTACTATGCTATTCAATCTCATAATTATTTCCAACTTAACAACTGACAGGTAGAAAAGGTTCAGAAATATGACTTAGGCATGGACAAAATAATTGTTCTTACTGGTAGATGAATTTCCAGGTGTTAGATTATTCAGTCGGGTGGCTTTAAATAATGGCCATAGTTCGTATTTGTACAGTACCTTATAGTCTGCTCTGCTTCTGTCACATTTGATAAGGAAATAGTCCACTTAGTGTATTGAAATTTCAACTCCAAGTCTCTGCAGAGAGTGATCATATGTTTTTTAGGGCATTTTCCATCCCAGCTATCTAGAGCTATTATTGAACTTTTCAATTTGTTGCCCATGCTTTTTGCAGCATGATTGTACCTTTTAGTTCTTTCTCAGCAGTCTTTCTGTTTGTTGTTGCTCACAGAAATCTCCAAGACCAGGTGCCCAGGTACAAAGTAATGCTGCACAATCCAGGCCTGTGGACTTCGTATCTTAGACAGGGAGATCCTACACTTGCTGTGTGCACCCTTCTGGCATTCTCAGAAAGAAGAGGGTTTTTCTCCTTCAGTGTCCCTGGCCCTACAATTGTCACATTTACATCTGGTGCTTTTTTTATCTGAACCAGGGCCAAACCAATTCACCATAGGGTGAATATATGTGCTTGTAGATGAAAAGGTCTATGAGTCGTTCTCCAATGTGATTTTCTGAAGCAAAGAATGCACAGAAAGAAGGGGGATCAAGGGTCTGTTGTCTGCCTAGAAAAAGTAGGATGTCTATAAATGAAAATGTGGAGGAGAAAGAACCAGAAATTACCAGAATGTTGATACATGTCAATTTCAGTCTCGAAAGCTACAAGCAAGGACTGCATCTCAATGACCTGTAAAAGAAACTGGACATTGAATACTATGAGCTTGCAGCTGGTCTAATGAGCAAACAGCTGCAAGAGGAAAACTGCTGGTGCAAAGACCCTGGGGTAAATTACTCACCAAAGTAATAGTGACTGCAGAAATATATCAAATTCCTTCAAGTTCCAAAAAGAAAAGACAACTGCTGATCACACTAGTACAAAGGAAAAGGTGGCTGCCAAAAGAAATCAAAGGTTACCAGCCGTGAAATACCCACAGCATCAAGAAAACAGATCCTCTCTTCTCAGCAGTTCTCGCTGGGATTTTGCCACTTCTGGGAATGGAGGAAAACCAGCGACTGGAGGTTTTGCTGAGCTACATGTTCACACAGAAGGGAGCCTCAAGTGATTACAAGGCTGCTCTAAGCAAGACCCTGCTGGTCCTATTGTGGCAGCTGGAATGCACTGGAGAACTCCTGAAACCTGCCCTGGGACTCTGCTGGGACAGTGGATGATGGGGAAGTGTCCTGGTTTAACCCCATCTGACAACTCGGCCTGATACAGTCACTCACTCATTCCCTGCCTGATGGGATGGGGGAAAGAATCAGAAGGGTAAAAGTGAGAAATCTCATTAGTTGAGACAAACACAGTTTAATAGGCAAAGCAAAAGCCATGCACAAAAGCAAAGTAAAACAAGGAATTGATTCACCACTTCCCGTGGGAAGGCAGGTTCTCAGCCATCTCCAGGAAAGCAGGGCTCTGTCACGTGTAATGGTGACTTGAGAAGACAACGCCATCACTTTGAATATCCCTTGCCACCTTCCTTCTTCTTCCCCCAGCTTTATACACTGACAGTGACACCATATGGTATGGAGTATCCCTTTGGTCAGTCAGGGTCGGCTGTCTCAACTCTGTCCCTCTCAGGTTTTTTCTCCTGTATTTGAGGTGTTATTGTAATGCTGTCAATAACTGAGCTATTTTTACATGGAAAATGATCCCATCTGCTCCCTACTAATGGAAATATTTCATTTATTGTCATGCTTTTTCCAGTTTTCAAACTTATGCCGCTGAGAGAGCTCAAAGATAATCCTGTGCATCTTGTGAGTGGGACAGAGCAAACAGAAAGGCCACAGCACTGCTAGCTCACCCACTCAACCCTCCACAAATCCATGCTTTTCCTGACAAAGTGCTTTACAAAGTAATATTATACATCAAAAAGATTAAGCTTTTAAAATGAAGGAAGAAGCTGTGGTGCAGCTTGGTGAGCAGTGGATGAACAGTAACTGGAAAAAAAGAAGGCCTGTTTCATATCATGTACAATGGAAACTTTACAGCTTATTGTAGGAGACACATGGTTGTTTTAAATCTTGTACAATGGACCACCACCAACCTATTCACATATACACACAAGTAAATTAGATGATACTTAATTTTCTCTGTCTCTCAGGGAAGAGTAAGAGGCTGGGTCAACTCACCCAGAAGAAACATGGTTCCCAAGAGTATTCACAGTTTCAGTTCAAAGCTCAGATCAATAAGGTATTCCTGTGCCTTAGAATAAAGACTTGTAAATATGTACTTGCCACCTGATTCTCTTTGTAATATAACCAGGGGGTATGTCTCAATAAGTGATAATTGGAAAACAACCACATGTGACAAATCACCTTCCTTCAGAAAGGAGACAGCCAAAAATAGAACTGAGCAGATCACAGCTCAGGGCTCTCCAGGATCTTTTGACAAGAAGGAGAGTGAGTGAAAATGAAATGGCAAAATCAGAGCTGATGACAGTCTGCCTGCCTGATAGATATGACTTGAAGATGGATTTTAAAACATTTCCAACTACTATCAAAATTCAGACTGCATATCTTTGTTACATGAACACAGAGGAACGTTTTAGAGGGAAATGGGTGGCTCTTTTTCTGGGCATGCCTTTTAGTAGGCATAAGGTATCCCCAAACCCTTTGACTCTGTCTGTGGTATCTGTGTTTCTGTGCTATATCTATCTGTGCTTATGCATCTTTCTGTGCCAAGCACTCCCATTTCACATTGAGCAAATCATTTTAGGAGTAATGAAACTGCCATTTCCATCAGACATGAATGCTGTGCCAGCCCTGGCTTGCTGCTAGAAAGCAGGATCCACTGTGCAGGTTGGAGCTTGGCAGAAAGAGGTGGGCAGGATGGATTTCAAGAAAGCCGCAGGTTTTTAAGAGCAGGAGACCAAACCCAGTGTCTATTTGGTTTGGTACCCTGCTTTCAACAACCATCAGGGCTGGGTGCCTGCAGGTTTGTGTAGGACAAGATACCCCAGATACCTGGGAGTCTTCTTCCAGGAATATATCTGGTCACCAGACTGACCACTACACAGTTCAGGTGTCTGTATATCAGGGTAGCGTATTTCTGCATCAAGAACATTTTTATTTTGCTTCTGATAAAGTGCGTGGAGAATTATCAGAGAGGCATCGGAGAGCCCCATGGCAGCTTACCTCCATATCTAGGTGGAATCATGATCCAAGGAAGGTGCAGTTTTTTCTAAGGCTGTTTTAAGGAAGGAACAAACATCTCATCCAATTCCCTGCTCTTTGACAGCAGTCAGATCCATTACTCACAGTTTTTCAATGTACATGTTGAGCAGCACAGTCTGATTAGAAGAAATCTGAAGTGCAGGGGATTAGAGGCTTCTATTACAGCATGTGCCCTCCTCACCTGCCTTCACCACACCAATCACAGGAGACACCAATGACAGGAGAGTGACCAAGGAGATTACAGCTGGGTGTGGAGATAACAGGCAGATAGCAGCTACTTTAGGACAGTGAAACAAGACAAGAAAATAACAGACTAGTAATCAGTGTTGAACCATGATTTTCACCTGGCAGCTGATCCTCTGCCTAATTCCCTTCAGAGAACAAGTGGCTTCTCACTGCAGCAGGGAATTTGTTCTGTTCTTTTTAAACCCTGAGAACCACCATTACTTTTCTCTATCTTGTTCAACATGCAAAAAATTAAGGGATGATCTTCCTTCTCTGGATTATGGCTTTAACTGTAATTTGGAATTTGTAGTGTTCTTAGGTTTGTATTTCAGGGGAAAGAGATGCTTTTCTGTGCTCCTTTCACCAGTAGTGGTCATGGTGTGGGTGGTGGGTCAGATGAGAAGGTCCCTGCTTGGACTTCCTCCTCCTCTGCCAGCTAAAGCAGAAGGGCAGCACATAACCAAAATGATTAACCAGATTGGCCAATGACCTCATAATAACAGTGTTTGAATGTTACTGTGTTCTTGCAGCATAAGGAATAAGGAGAGAGTGAAGGAGTGGCCAGCCCAGCACAGTCCTCTGGGGTGAGCACAGAGCTTGATTGCAGAGGGTTACATCTTCCCATGAGGTGATGAAGACCTTCTTTCCACAATACCATTTCGGTTTGCTACAGCACTATTGGTGAGTGGGAGTGAGCAGTGACACAGCATCAGCTCCCATGGGACATGATCTCCATGTTTCTGGTCAAGACCACTGAGTGCCCCCCCACCCCAACATCCCCGCTTCTTGTTCCCAAATTCCAGGACCAAAGCACCAATTTCACTGAAATCCATGGAGAGATTTCCTCTCACTTCAACAACACTGGCATTTCAACATTTTTTTCTTCATGTGACAAAATGCCACCTTTCCCAGCGTGATTTTTTTGTCCCTGTAGCAAAGTTTCCACTAGTATTGGATAGATTTTCACCTGCCTTTGGCCTAGAATGGTGAGATCTCCATACCTAGACAAAGAGAAAGAAACATTTGTCCTGTACTTTGAATTTAATAAAGAAAAAAAAAAAGAAAAAGAAAGAGAAAAAGAAAAAAAAGACAAAAGAAAAGTTAAAAGAAATGGAGAAAGACAGAGCCACAGCTGAGTGGGTTAGTATGGCTGAAATGAGAAAGTCCTGAGGAGATGGAATGTTAGGAAGACAGTAGGTCAAAGCTGCACATTATATTTATCACCAGGCTGTTATTTTTATATAGCTGGGTCATCCATTGCAGGAGTGTTTTCTCTAAACAATCAAAGCATATGGCAAGCTGCCCTTACTGTTACGTGCACATACAGGAGTAAAACACTGTCCCAATTTTTGCCGGAAATTTCCAAGTATACTAAGAATACCAGGAGATTTTTTCTGATTCCACTCTCTGGGAACATTCTTTTCCCCTTGTTTTATAATAACTCTGCTCTGAAGATGGGACATCAGTTGAATTCATTGTACTTCATTTATCAAGTTTGCAAAGATACACAGAAGACATCCCTTGAGGACTGGGAAGTCCTGATACTCAGAGAAATAAAAGTTAATATCTACTTTGCTGGTGTAATGGAATATTTTATTACTTTCAGAAACATATTTCAAGTTGGGAGACAAAGGTTTTAGGCAGATCTTTTGGAGAAAATTGTGATTTATTGAAAATGGATATAAAAGTAGATTAAGTCTCTTCCCATACACTAATGCAACGTACTTTGGACTTCTTCAAGAGGTCTGGCCAGCTTATGTTTACATTAAAGCATCCTGAACACTGGGAAGTATCTGTAAAACCAGGCAAAAGAAAATTAAACTAGACAATTTGAAAATCCATTCTTACTGAAAAAAATACATATGTCAAACACCCTGGCAAAAATCTCAAATTCTGTAATATACTGTAGAAGCAGTAACTTCAGCAGACAAACTGGAACTGGTGTCTTGGAGACATAAGCACAGTTTTGTCTTCTGTTTTTCTGGCAGTGCCTAGATAATCAGCTAAGATTTGAAACCCTGCCTGAAAGTTAGTTAGTGTCTCAAAGAAAAATGCCATCCTCTGGTGTTAATGTTCTGCTCACTTGCCAGTGGACTTGGAAAGCAGAGAGGGAAGGGCATCACCAGCGAACTTCAGCTGTGATGAGCCTCTTACTTAGACAGGGCTCTGGGTAATATCTATCTCTGCCACAAAGGCATGCAAAGGTAGGTCCAGCACCGCTCTGAGATGGGCTGTGGTTGGCACCACTGCTGAGGAGGTTGGCTGTCCTAGATGCTGCTCTGGGATGGTGACAAAGCGCATCACACCTGCCTGAGCCTCCAGTAACAAACAGTTGAGAAATGACAGCCCCCCAAAAGGAAAACACCCCTCCTTTTTGAAGGATATCAGAGAGTAATGCTGTTTTTAATCTAGTACCATAAATAAAAAAATTCCTTCACTATAGGAAAATTGTTGTTCCTCTCCAATATTATTCTAAACAAATCTGTTCTGTCACATGCTGCCAATGCTCACCAATATGAACTCCTCTACACAATTCTCCCAGTCCCAGTATACATCAATGCCACTGTCCTTGCCTCCATCCTCCAGGTCAGCCAACATCTTCCTGTAGTTCACACATGGACCATGCATGAAGGTTTCCTGACATAGTGGCATTGGAGTGAGATATTTTCCTTACTGCTGCTCTTAGGACCAAAAGCACCAGGTTCTTCTCTATGTCCCTACTTTCCAACCAACAGTGTTTTGCACCAGAGAGCAGGTTATGCATGGATCTACATTAGCAAAGAACACTCATGTATGTTTTCAACATGGACAATCAGAAAAACCAGAATGTCATTTGAGCACTGCTTCCATTGAATCTACAAAACAAAACTAGAGACTAAGTGATTTACCTAGGGGAAGTGCAGGAGATAATTCTTTTGTGATACTAGAACTGGAATTGGGATGCTTCACTAAGCTACGCATTACTGTGGATAGCAGATCTGTGGCAGAAGTGACCTGGAATGGAAATTTATGGGCATGGAGAAAGAGAAATCACCATAAATGGTAAGGATCATAGAATCACAGGGTCATAGAAGGGTTTGGAATGGAAGAATCTTAAAGATCATCTCGTTTCAACCCCATGACATGGACAGGGACACTTTCCACTCAATGCCTTGTCCAATCTGGCCTTGAACACTTCCAGGGATGAGGTCTCCACAACTTCTCTGGGAAACCTGGTCTAATGCCTCACCACCCTCACAGTAAAGGATTGCTTCTTTATATATAATCTGAATCTATCCACTGTCAGTTTAAAGCCATTCCCCCTTGCCCTATCACTACGTGCTCTTGTCTAAAGTCCCTGTCAAGGTTTCTTGTAGGGCCCTTTAGGTACCTGGAGTCTGCTATAAGGTCTCCCTAGAGCCTTCCCTTCACCAGGCTAAACAGACCCAATTTGCACACCCTGTCTTCATAGGAGAGGTCTTCCAGCTCTCAGATCATCTTCATGGCCCTCTTCTGGACTCACTCTAACAGATCCTTGAGCTGCACCAAAAGCTGGACACAGCACTCTGCGTGGGGATCTCACAAGAGCAGAGCAGAGGGGGAGAATTGCCTCCCTTGACCTGCTGGTCACACTGCTTTTCATATAATCATAGAATCAGAGAATCATAGAATATACTGAGTTGGAAGGGACTCATCAGGATGACCAAGTCCAATTCCTTGCCCTGCACAGGACACCCCAAGAATCACACCATGTGCCTGAGAGCATTGTCCAAATGCTTCTCAAATTAAGATAGGCTTGGGGACTACTTCCCAGTGACTATTTCCCAGTGCTCAACCATCCTCTGGGTGAAAAACCTTTTCCTGGTATCTGACCTAAACCTCCTCTAACTTAGCTTCATGCTGTTTCCTTGAGTCCTGTCACTGGTCATGAGAGTGGAGAGATCAATACCTGCACCTCCACTTCCTCTCGTGAGAATGATGAAGACCACAATGAGGTTTCCCTCAGAATCCTCCAGGCTGAACAGACCAAATGATCTCAGCCACTCCTTATATGGCTTCCTCTCAAGGCCCTTCACCATCTTTTTTGCTCTCATTTGGATCCTCTCCAATAGCTCAATGTCTTTTTTATATCGTGACAACCAAGACAACAGAAAATATTCAAGGTGAGGCCCCACCAGTGCAGAGCAGAGCAGGACATCACCTCCCTCAACTGGTGATGATTTGCCTGATGCCCCCAGGACACGGTTGGCCCTCCTGGCTGCCAGGGCACTGCTGACTCATATTCAACTTGCCATCGACGAGGACTTCCAGGTCCCTTTCCACAGTGCTGCTCCCCAGCCTCTCATTCCCCAGTCTACACGGACAGTCAGGGTTGCAGCATCCTGGGTGCAGAATCCGGCACTTTCCCTTGTTGAACTTCATACAGTTGGTGATTTGCCCATCTCTCTAATTTGTCAAGGTCTCTCTGCAAGGCTTTTGATGCAGCCCAGGACATGGTTGGCTTTCTGGGCTGTGAGTGCACATTGACAGATCATGTTGAGCTTCTCATCCACCAGCCTCCCAAAGTCCCTCTCTTCTAGGCTACTGTTAATCCATTCTCTTTCCAGCCTGTATTTGTGCTTGAGGTTGCCCTGAGCCACTTACAGGACCTTGCACTTGGCCTTTTTGAACTTCACTAGGATCACACAGGCCCACCTCTCAAGCCTGTCCAGGTCCCTCTGATAGCATCCCTTCCCTCCAATGTGTCAACTGCACCACACGGCTTGGTGTTGTTGGCAAACTTGCTGAGGATGTGCTGGATCCACACTGTCCATGTCACTGACAAAGACATTAAACAGTGCCTGTCCCAATACCAACCCCTGGGGAACAGCAGTTGTCACTGGTCTCCCCATTAATAATCCTTCATGGGCTTTCTTGTACGGAATGTTTCCTGTTTGGCTGTATCCTATCTGTATAATTTTAAATGAGATTTTATATTCTCTGCCTGGGATATTTAGCTCTTTTCAGTTGTTTTTGTCAATTGGGTAGTTTTCTAGTTGTGATTACCTCCAGAGCAGCTGGCTTGGCCTTTTCTGGGAAGTTTGTGCTCTGATGCTGATGATCTTCTAGTTCCTTGAGCTTCTTAAAACCTTCTGAACCCTCCCCTTGCTCACGAGCAGTCTTTCCCTGTCCCACCTGGCTGTAAACACCACCCTGAGAAGCACAGTGTTCAACAGAAAATTGGTGTCTCCTGTTGAGAGACTCCTGTCAGGAGTTGCCACCACCTTTTGAGTGTGTGGATGACCTTGGCCTATGTGATTTCAAATGAGACTTCAAAAAAGCTAGTTAACATAAATCCAAGTCAAGAAAGAACTGGACAATTACTTTCAAAGTTTTGTCACATCTAAATTATGTGGGAGCATTGTTTAGATGTGGTCTGATTCTAACTAGCAGGGTGAAGGGAACTGGGAAGCCTCTAGCCTAGAAGACCTTTCAGATTTGAGGATAGAAGAGAAAAGGAATAGAAAGAGTCTCAAAATCTGTTTTCTGTACAACTAAACTTCTCCATGGCAAAGAAAGCATATGGTATGAATGCAGAAACTCATTAGTGCAGACCTTTGGGAGACACTACGATTAAGCAAAACAGAGCCAGATGAACATTTGAGAGAAACAACTAATTGCCAATGCTGGAGAAAAAAAACCCGAGAGCCAAATGACTACAGCTGCAGACTCACAAAAAGGATATTCAGGAATGTGATTTCTGGGAAAGACTTTTTCCAAGCAAGGTTTTCTGGCTCTGTGAGACCAATCCAGACATGAAGGGAATAGGTTAGGTCCTTGGAGTTTGTGGTGGTGCAGGAAGATAGTTAGGCTGACTAACTATCAGAGAGATGATGACATTTTTCTGTGGACTGTTTATACCTCATAGCACTTTAAATATTTAAAGAATTTAAGATTCTTTTCTGGACTGCTTAGATTCTTCATCCCTTTTATGGTGAGGTCTTCTAAAATTAAAATACTAGTGCAGAAATTCCATAAAGAAAATTTTCCTTCTACTTCCAAAAGAAAATACAGAGCCACAACAGAAGATAAATGCATATGATGTCACACACATCTTTCAGTCACCGAAAAATTAACTGCTTTAAATCTTCTTTTCGTGGGCCTTTTGCCCACAGTTACATGGCTTTCTTCAAGAACTCATGCCTACCAGACTTTATTGTGCTTCTAAACCCTAAACCTGAAAAAGAAGATCTAATTTAGTTGATTGAAGAAAAAAATTAGAGAGAAACTACAGTTTGTAAGGAATTATTTTATCTGCTTCTACTACATTTAACTGGGATCTAGAAGCTAGTTATAGGAGGGTGTGTTTTAAACATGTGCAAACTATGTATTGTGGTGATGATTTATCAAATTATAGGTTCTGGACTCAAAAAGGTAGTGCCTAATTGCTACTTGTACCTTTTGCTTGAACTGAATTTCTCTATCCTGTGTTTGGAGCAGAATTATTTTGAACAGCATTAATTGGAAGCTGAAGTTTTCAAATAATATACTGTTTTTGTAGTTTTTGTAGGTTTTGACCTTCAAACACTATTTTTTTCTTTAAATGTCAGACTCAAATTTACTGTAATGTTTTAAGTCATTGGATTTAAAACCTGGTGCTAACTTGGTACTTCTCTGTTGAAGTAGGTGGAAAAGTTATGAATGAGCATTCGTTACTCACATCTGTGTAACATTCAGGTGAAACCAATTTGATTTTTGCTTAAAAGTACCTTTTCCTGGTACTCTAAGTCTAAGCCTTTCCCCAGTGATGAAGACCTGATTGAGCATCAGTGATTGAGGTGCAAGGACTCTGTCCTAACTTTAAGGCTCCTGGTAAGAGATGCTCTCTCCACCCTGCTCCTCATCTCTGCCACTGGCAGGTTCTGCTGTGATGGAAACTCAGAAGTGGGTTTCCTCTGCAGCTGTGATGTGCTTGAGGTGATGAAATGTAGGACTGGGATGTCAGGACATGCAGCTCAGTCATCTTCATAGAGTTCTCTCACATGGGCTTCACCCTGGGTAGGCACAGTCAGGCTTTCTAGTAGGACAGGCTGGGAAATTCTTCTGTCAGGGGGAAAGTGTGGAACTTTGTAGTCCAGGTGGCTTCTCAAGTACTGTCCACAGATGAGTGTCCTCTGTGTGTCCTTGGACAGTGATCCCTGAAGAAAACGTCAGCTTCTGTGGAGCAGGCAAATCCCAAGTCCAAGGCTGCCAGGGAACTCTTGGCAGCTCACAGCTGAGTACCAGACTTGGGGCCACTGCATAAGAGCATCCATTTTCTCGTTGGGCAGAAGAACACTCAGGCCAAGGTTTTTACCTGTGTACTCAGAAATGGTGTGTAATGGTTGCTACACTACAGTACAGCAGCTGTGGTACCCTTGTCACATATTGCTGTCTCCTTTAATTAGGCACAACCATGGGCCCATTTTCTTCACATTTATATCACATGTACTGCATTGCCATGTACCCAGGCATTTTGCAGCTCAGCTCCTCTTTCCATAAGGAAGAGTCAGGTTCAAAAAAACACTGTTGTTTAGTTGTTAACTAAAAGCTTACATAGTGATACAAAAATAGAAGTACCACACTCAGTAGACAAGAGCATGTAACCATGAAAATCTAGCAAGTAAAGTAGTCTCATCTTTTCTTCCAGTATGGTAAGCATGTTTTGATGTTTGTGATTTTTCCACAATGATGCCTTATTTTGCATGTGAGGTAAGTGTGTACTTTTGTTTTACAGTACAGAATGAGCACAGTTCTTGGTTCCAGAAATCTGGTCACAGAATCAATTAGGTTGGGAAAGACCTCTGGGATCACCGAGTCCAAACTATGACCAAATGCCACCTTGTCGACCATGGCACTGAGTGCCACATTCAGTGTTTTCTTAAACACCTCCAGGGACGGTGACTCCACCACCTCCCTGAGCAGTCCATTCCAGTGTTTAATCACCCTTTCTCTCCTTTGATGGAAGAAGTCTTGGCCCTAAAATTAAGGAGAAAACTCTCTATTACTGACAAAAAATGACCTCAGGGCTGATAGAAATAGAGAAGGGTTTTGAAGAAAGACCACAGAGACTGCCTGTTCATGTTTGTACCCACAATCTATTGAGCAGGCAGGTAACTTTGTCATGTCTTTGTCCTGGCAGCCAAACTGCAGGACCTATCTCTCCTCCTGCTGAATCCATCTCCACAGGTGGCAGACCTTATGTCTCAACCTTGTTTGCAATGTAAACCAACAGTTCTCGAACTTTTACTCCAGCCTTAGGGATTCAGAGTCCTATGGCTCCCCTATGTATGCCCAGCACATCTGGCTGGATTTGGTACCTGCTGTATTTCCCTTGAAGCATGAATGATCTGCACATCACACTGAGCCAGAAGGGCCCTTCCCTAACAGAAATTACTAAGTTGTAAAAATAAAGTGCCATAAATGCAAAATAATTTTATGTAAGGCTATATGTGCACCCTTCTAGGCAGACCTAACCCTGCTCTCTGGGGAAGTCTCATTCTCCTCCTTCCCAGCTCTGCCTGTTAAGAGAGACCTGCATGTGCCCTCCAGGGAACAGCTCCGGGCAATTAAGCTGCACTGAAACCTTTCTCCACAGTTGTGTGCACTGGGGGCTGTGGGACTGAGCCGCTTGCACAGTTGTGCCTCACCAAAAGCAGGAACTTGGTGACCAGCAAAACCTGACGAACACCTGCAACGCTCTGACAGTCACGTCACCCTGCCAAGGGAACAGCACAAGAGACAGGGAGTGGTGGTGGCTTTGCTGCTGGTGTGAGGATGATTTAAATATTCCTTATAGATTCCTCTTGCACGTGGTGGGTCTGCTCTTCTTGGGCTTGATTTCAAACCTTTTTAGTATCAGCTTTGAACAGAGCCTCCCAATAATTCCACAGGCTCAGAGGTGAAGGTGAGAGATCCCAGAGATCCCAACTCACACCCCAGTGAGCAGCCTGCCAAAATTAATGAACTGGAACTGCTTCTTACAGATTTGAAGATGAAACTTTGCACTGGAAGCACCGATGTCTTCCGCACTTATTTCAGTCTTGAGACATGATCAAGGAAAACCTGCAGCTTGGGTTGCTAAGTATCTGCTACCATAACAAATCTTGTTGTGCCTTTTCTGGCTCATTGCTGCCTCCCTCAGCATCATCAAGACTAGGTACAAGTTTGCATTCATGTAATTACAAAATAGTACAATATGTTTATTTTCAGGATCTCTCATCAGTTATTTGATCAATCAGAGAAACATTCCTAAGCAGCAAATTTGGCTTTGAAATCCAAATGCTAAGCTGCTTCTCTTTCTATTTTTTCTCACAATATTGACTGTGGTTTCTTATTCCCTATACATCAGCATTTCTTTTGTTTTGGAGATTAGATGTGTAGTTAAGGAATATGAGAAGCAGATTAATTTGTACAAACACAAATTTAGCTGAACTTTTCTGCAAAAATGCTCAGCAGTGGAATGGTTTATGGTATTCCAATCCCTTCATTTCAGAGTTAGCAATCCTGTGTGATGTGTGGTACATGCTGCTGGTGAAGTGCACGTTGACTCTAATTCTGGCTCACTCTCCAGTAACGTGAGGACTGGATATATTAAATTTCACAAAATGAATAGAAAATTAGTGCAGACACATCTGCTGGCAGAGCCTGGACTTGAGCTTTGCCATAAAAATAAATTTGAGGGAGAACTTTCAATTTCTGCCTTGGAAAAGCAGAATATTAATAGTGGTGTGCAAGTTGATGATGAACATGCCAATACACTAGTTTTCAGGTCTGGGACACCTGAATTCAAACAGCAATGCTGTAAATAATTCTCTTAGACTGATTTAACACACACACAAAGCTGGCACAGCAATCCAAAAAAGCAATCCTCACTCCTTCTCGTCTCTATTCTCCTGCCTGGTGCTTCTTGTGTTATGCTGGAACAAGTTTCTGTATGGCTGCCCAGTGTGCAGGATGTAGGAATTGATCCAGCTGGAGAAAAAAATGTTTCTTTTGGTAGGTTTTACCCTGAATCAGTTCCCATCATCCTCAAACCTAGAAAACTAAATTGTACAAATAATTGCCAGCACTACCTGGGCACTGCAAGGCAGGGAAGGGGAAAGTATTCAAGCAAGTAGCAAAACAGTTTAATTTAGAGAGGAGTCCTTGCATGGAGAACACTACTGGCTTTAAACCCCCAACTGCTCCAGAAGGATGCCAAGTGTCATGAGCAACATTGTGTTTCTCATCACATGTATTCTTGATCAATGTCAAACAACATTTATAAACATCCATGATTAAAGGTCAACCACACAGTGCTCGATTATTTAGTGTTAGTTTCAGGCTCTGTTATGATGTTTAATGTTTTTATTGAAAACAAAAGTTGGGCAAACAAGAACAGCAGGGGGGCTGGGCAAGGGAGAACATGTAGAAATCTAGCTTATGACAACCAAACTACCTCTTGTGTTCTTCCTGGCTGCTGGGGAATAGCTAGGGCCAAATGAAATTGGAGGGTGTGTTCTCCCAGAAAGTTTCTGGCACTTCATTCTACTTATAACACAACATTAACATTAGTGTTTGGCTAATACTTTCTCCTAGCTGACTTTTGGTATTTTTTTTTTTTTTCTGCATGAAGATTTTTTAAACTAAAACAAATGTAAAACCAGCTCCTGTGCTAATATCCAGGGAAAATACTCCCTTCTTCTACCTCCTGTTCTTGTTCTTTCCCATAGCTTTATTATACATTCAGAGATCAGCAAGAAATGCAGAGAACTGTCCTTTCTTCCTTGTGTGTTGGGACAACCTATTTCTTGGTCCTTCAGCTTTTCTATATGTTCGTGTTGCAGAAGTTCACAGTATATACTCCAGTATATACTCCAGTCACTCCTTGGAGATGTAATGGAAGAAAAATCTTTGAAAAAGCACAAAGATGAACACAACTCCTTGAGGAAAGATTTTTCATGAAGAGAGCTTGAAACAGAAAAATTTACCCAAACCCCACTCCCCCCCGCAAAGTGACGTTATGTACCACCATAGAGACTTGGGTGTAGCAGAAGGATGACTACAGAGTGAAGAATAATCCTTTGAAATATGACTTCATTTGCTGGTGTTGGATGTCAGCTGGAAAGACCAAAGTAGAAAATGCAATGTCCTGCCTACAAAACATGGGCAGAGCTCAGCATCTTGTACTTGAGCCTCCAACCAAGTCCCTGAGCCAAAGTTGCACACAACAGCTGCCAGGTCAGTTGCTTAACAAGTTGGTTTAAAATCATGAAGTGTAAGTTCCCATGATACCTTTAGCCAAAAATTTTAGCTAAGTCTTGTGAATTACAAAGCGTCCTCTACTCATAGCCTTCCCAGAAACAGAGGACTATTTAACCTCCAGCTGTAGATAACACCACCTGCCTCACTTCTTCCTTCAAGCCCAGCTGGAATAAGAACAGAGCTCTCTCAAGGGAGAGCTGAAGCAGTATGTCTTCAAGGTGGTCAGACATACAGGGGAGGAATTCAGTCAACAACTCAATCTCCTTGAAGGAGTATTTCCTTAGATTCATTAACTGTTTTCCTTTTCATCCACCAAGGAGGAGTAATTGGAAAGCAGGGCATGCATAGTACCCCCACTGTGAACAGTTAAGCTTTGCTGACAGAACAAACCTGCCACTAACAGGAAGATGGAACACAGAGAAGCATTTACAGCAGTTCTTTTCCCTCACTGCTGCAGTGCAACACTATAGCCAAACACACTAGAGACAGTCCAGCCTGACTGGGAAAGCAGCAAGGAACACATTTTACAGTAATGCCATCGATCAAATCTAAATCCCTCACAAGAGCTTTCTGAAAACTACGTGTTACTCACTGAACTGCAAGAAAAATGGATCCCTATCTAGTAAAAACTAAGTGAATGCTTATGGTTAATTCCTTTAAAACTATTCAAACATTTGTTTGAGAAGGAAATGTAATAAAATGCAGATGCTGTACTTGTTTACAAAGATATTGGAGTACTTAAAAAAACCCAACAGCAGTCATAGGGAAAACAATGAATGCTGTCCAACAGCCTTTTTGCATCTCATTGTCTGTGTCCATAACAGAGAAATATACTTCTCGTAGATACAGGAGAAATATAGAGCACAAATGCTCCGTCACCCATCCTTAGACCTTATTCAACACGTGATCAGCATATTACCACAAAGCCTACTTCCCAAGAAATGTAAGCCTGTCAGTCCTACTTGCAGGCCATGGGCAGAACTAGTAACAAATCCTGTACATAATACAGCAGAACTTGCATTCAGTGCCCCAGATTATAGTGTCATCAGGCATATATGTTTGTGCAAAATCAACTTGTCATGAGTGTTGATCACAGCGCTGTAACAGAGCAAAACTGATGATAAAAATGTACTGGATTTTTGATAGAAGGCAGAAAAGCTACCTTTCATTCTAGTCCGAGTGCCCAAGCTCCCATACTTCTCTCCCTTATGGAGCTTGAACCAAAGTCCCTATCTTGCCAGCTGTACCTACACACACTGGGGCTGGCTCCCACAGGATGGGCCTGGCTGCTTCTGTAGGTCGCTCAAAAGCACCACAGTCACTTGTGTGTGGAGCCCAGACTAAGTCAGCTCACTGGATCCAGGCTGGTTCTTTGCCTTCCCAAGACAGCCCATGTTGATCATAATTCATTGCCTCGGCCTCTGTATAAGCTCTGCAGGTGACCAAGTAACTCCATGAGAGATGTGCTGCATCCATAGGTTTGGATACAAGCATCTGGATCTACCAGGAGCACATAACTTCAGAGGCACTGACATACTCACATGCAGAGGCAATTCCAGAAGCAAGGGAACAGCAGAGCTAAAGCACTTCAAGCTGGGTATGTTCTGGCATTCAGAAGGGACAGGTGTGGAGATGAATCACATTTTATAGACAGTATCCCCTAATTTTCTCAGACATTCCTAGCATAGAATGCTTGAACAAAAGAAGAGTACGGCCACTAGAATAACTCTTCCTTACTAGTGGCAAGAAATCTGTTTACATATTCAAGCTTTAAATCTCTCAAAGAGCTAAATCCTTACACTTCCACTTCTAATACCAAAATAACCAACCTGTAAGTGCTCATTCCCTCTTACATAAATGGAAGGTGTTCAAACAAGATACAGAGCTAATACTAACAGCTTATAACACAACTTTTATTAGAAAAGTTATACATAACAGCATCAACTATTTTCAAGAATATTAACCTTGAAAAGCAACAAAACCAGACTAAAAATGTGTAACAAGAAACTAATGACCTTTTCTATAATTAAACATTCAAGTTATCTACAATGTCTCTTTTTACAAAGGGGAAAATTATGGTTTTACAGGCACATCATGTTGAAAATAAAGCTGCAGTAACTTTATACAATTAACTTTTTCAAGGATTATTAAAACATGGTCATCATGTAGTCTCAGAATTTTTTAAACATTCACATAATTTTACAGTCGAGAATACACTGAAATTTCAAGAGTCCCAAAATTATTTCACAAAAGTGCCAACATTAAAACCAGAACCTTCAGTGTGAATAATTTTGCCCTAAAAAAAGTTAAGACAGGTCTCCATAATCAACATATTCACATAATTTTTGGTGCTAACCGGGTCTAACAGTAAAGCTTAATTCTTTAGACACAAAATCAAATGGGATTTCTTTTGCAAAGCTGGTAAAATGTTTTGAACACAGGAGTGTACATTATCAGAACAAATTGATACTAAATCCATAAATATATCCTAAGAGCCATTAATGCACTACACCATTAAGTGGAATTGTGCCCATTTGTACTCTATATTCAAAGTCTGTTGCCCTTTCAGTACAAGTGGTATCTGAATTTTGCACCTTTTCTTATTCTCAGCTTCGTAGGCCTGCTTAATAAAAAAATCAGATAATTTACAATCTAGAAGTCTGCTTTAAAAAGTCTGGAGTTTATATACAGCTCTAACAACCCTAAAGCATTATGATATCTTAAAAGTTTAAACGAAATGACTAGTTTTTATTTGTCACTTATTAACAGTAATTAGCCATTATCAGTAGTGGACCATGATGAGGTGATAAGTGAAAAGGAATGTTTCGTCTAAAATGCTTAACATGTTCTGTCCTTTCATGTATCACATAGAGGAAGTGCTTTCCACAGACACTAGTTTCCCCTTAGCATCAAGGGCTACAAAAAACTGACTGCAAAAATGCAGTGATGCAGCAAGCTGACATATCAGGCACTACCTTCCATATTGGCAGCTTTAAGAGACCCACAGTATGCACAAAGATCTAGAGAAGGGGAAAAAAACCCACTACTATGAAAAGCAGACCGAACGTTTCAGATGAGTTGGCAAAGTTTTTAATCAGACAATAGGTTGGCCATTCAGGTTTATTTGTATAGGTTAAAAATATCACTATTGAATCAACTAGTCAAATTATGGTAAGACATTTTCATTGATACTCAACATCACATGCACCAATATTGCACACATCTGCTCCGAGGTGTTAAAACAATCTTTATCTGGGCGCTTTCAGCTGTCTGGTTTCTGCAGCTGGAAGTCAAGTCACCCACCCCAGCAGTTTCACTAAAAATTTGAGTGGTAAAGTTAAAATACAAACCCCAAAAGAACCCCAGAATAAAACCAAGGACTTTATACAGACAATAAAATCTAAATTCTCTGCAATGGTCTTGTGGGCCCCCCCGACAGGGCAATACACGTACGCACTAGTGAGACGAGCACTAGCTCTGTTCTATGTAACCATTCAGATAATATGAAACCTGGGACCAGGGGTTGCAATGATGTCACTGTAGGGCTCCTCCTGTGTCAGCTCTATAGCTTGCTGTTTTTTAAGTACCAGGAAACTGTAGAATTTTGCAGCTGCTTGTTTTCTATTCGTATTTCTGCACAGCTCAAGCAAACTGATAGATTCTGCTCCAGTCTTAGCAAGAGCTCTCTGAAAAACACAATATTGATACCACAAATTAAATAGAGAACTACACTGGTAAGATACTGTTTGTTGTCAAATCCAGGACACTGTGAAGGATTCAGAAGGACTTGACATTGGATAGGCACATTACAACATGTACATGAAAATTTCTACATGGATCTTATATCTAAATGAAACCGAGTAGGCTTCACAGAGTTGGGGAAAAATCACTCTTGAATCTGAACTTATTTCAGAAACACTGTAGTATAGCACAAAATTTCTTTCTGAAGCAATAGTTAACCAGTCTTTTTTGAGTACAGGACAAATTTTTTTAACAGGAATAAAAAAAAAACCTCTAAACCAAAAGAAAACAGGTTTTATTTCTCAAAAGTAACTCCAAAAATATTAAAATAAAATTTCAAGGGCTAATGTTCTTTAAAAGATGCATAATTTTCCCAAGGTGAAAGCCTGTTTATTTCTGAAACTCCTCTGTTTGTCTAAAATTAAGTACCCAGAGTCATTTACATTCTCTCAAAGTCTTGGCAAAAATTTATTAAGAAAAAAATAAATCACAAAAATATGTCTTTTTGCTGGCTAGGACAACAACTGACATGATGAATTTAAAACAGAACCTGCTCTGGAATATCTATTAGCTGAAAAGATATTAGGCTGGCCAAACCAAATTACTTTATATTAAATCAGATCTCAATTTTGAACCTCACTGCAGACTTAACATGCGATGCTCTTCTGGGTACAAGGAAGAAAGAATTGAAAAAAGCTAGACATGATCCAAAGAGAATTCTGAAACTCTTTTCAGAAATTGTGATGAAACATCCAGAGAGGAAAACATTACACAAGATTACCAACTCAATTTCTGCATACTTCAGAAATTATTTTTAATATAAAGGTTCAAAAACACCTAAGCAAAAAATTCTACTTCAAATGTTTCTTGAAAAAGGTGATAATTATATGATATAGATTTAATTTTAATTTCATTATTTTATGTATATTTAATCAACTACACACATTTTTTATCCCTCTAAGACATAACTGATATTTCAACTGTAGTATCTACTGCAAAGGAAGCTCTTTCTTAATCTTGTAACTCAGGTTAAAAGTGTCAGTGGGCACACTCAAAAGCTACTTCAACAGAAAGCAAATGGTCATGTGTACCTGAAGTCCATGGAGCATTTGTTGAGTCCTCTTATTCCATCTCCTTTCTTCTTGATCCTGATCACCCCCTGTGCCATCTTCTTCCTGCAGGCAAGTGTAAAATAAAAGGTATCAACGAAGTTTGTCTTGATAGCTACAATATTTAATATTCTATGAATAAGAGATAACTGGATGTGGCTGGTTTTCTTGCAAAAAGCTACTTTCATTAAGTAGCATAAGCTATTTAAAATGAACCGCAACATTTCAAAACTTCTTGTATAAGGCATCATAAATATATAGACTGGTTTAATTCAGCCATGTGTGAGAACAGGAGAATCCTCTAATTCAAAACAGAATGTATATGCCATTTATAATATGAAATAGCATAAGTGTTACAGAACAGTCACGGAATAATTTAAAAATTTACATTTCCAAAAGCTACTATTTCCCAAGAACAGACTAAAGATTTTTCTTATGCCATTTACTGAATCCACAGTCAAACACTTCTGGGAACACACAAACTCCTTCTACACAGAATTCCTACCTCTTCTTCCTCCTCCTCCTCCTTCTCCTTTTCTTTCTCCTTCTCCTTTTCTGGCAGCAGTTCTAGCTCTGGTATTAGCTGGCAGATGTTCTGGGGCTCCTCTGGAGGCATTTCTACAGGTGGCATTTCCAGCTGTTGTGACGGTGGATGCTTTACAAGTATGCAATACAGTTAAACCAGCAGCATAATTCTGTCAGTGCTTTTACAGTGCAATGATGATGCAACAAACCAGTTTCATAAAATCCAACTACCTAAATCTTAGCCATTTGTCAGAATTTTTCATTTTTGAAAACTGAAAAGCAATTTTTTGTTATCCATATGTGGATTCTTAACCCTTTATATTCCACTCAAACAAGGAATTATCATACCATTATAATATGATACTGCTTAGTCCACCATCCAAGCTACTGATCCCACTTCTTGGGTTGGCATATGCAAATTTAAAATCCCACATAACCAGATGCAGTGCTACATGAACACACTTCAACTCACTGGTACAAGACATCTTCAAAAGGCTGCTCTCAGCAATACAAACATGAAGGAATTAAAACATAAGTATCTTACAAACTCTCCAAAAATGTATGAGCGACTTTGACACTCAAGTATCATTCTCAGAAAATATTTATATCAAGAGGAAAACCTAGAAAAGCAGTTTAGCAGGATTTATGTAGTCAGTTTTAATAAAATTAATATACAGTACTCTCCTGAATCTATACACATTAAGTGCTTGCCAGTAAAGTTACCCTGAAACTGTTTCTACACATACCCTAAAATGGCTAAGCAACTTCTGCTTTGGTCATACAGCAAGTGACACTGCAGGTACATTGCTAGAGGCTTGACCTGGTTGGTGTGACTAAAGAATTCCCAACACACCCACACCCTCCAATTACATCGACTTCAGCACAGTTTATGCCAATTTCACCCCATGACATGGCCAAGAGGAGCAGCAGCTGCCACCCTTTTTAATAAGATAATGTAACATCTAACAGTCTGATTCTACAACAACCAACCTGTTAGTCAAGGAACATGAGAAGTGAGATTAAAAACGCACAAATATGAGATATAGCATAAACCAGGACTGCTCTCACCAGGCAAGCATTCAGAAAAAGAACACGCCTTTCATTTTACCCATTTCCTTCCTCTCCCCTTCAAAATACTGTTTCTTTTCACACTGCATCACAGCTAGTTTCCAAGTCTACTCATAACTCAGTAGGAAATATCTCCAGACAACCAGAGTTTTTCATTGAAGCCTTAAGCCTGGAAAACTGTCTTAAAAAGGAAGTTTGTGCAGCAAGCACAATCCTTGGTCCAGTGGAAGCTGTTCATATATGCTTGCCAAGCAGAACTTGATAGCTTTGTAAACAATACACTTAACTCCTTGAAGACTTTCTGAAGGAAATAGTGTGACTTCTTTATCCTGCCTGCATTTTAAATGTTTCAGTAAGCTTTTCACTTAAGAAAAACAGTAGACTACCCAGGAGCAAATGTTCTGACACTACTCCAGCAAATCTCACAGGACCACAGAAAGCTAGAGCCTCAAATCTGTGTCATTTCCTGCTCAAAGACTATATACTTCTTATTCTCCATTAAAAAAATAATAAAATCTTACTCACAGGTAACACTGGCTCTGGTTCTACTTGCTGCAGTTTGCGTTTAACCCCTGTCTGAGGTGGCGGGGGTGGCATAACAGATTCATCCAGGTTGGTTCTGCTGCCTTCCATCATTGACTCTTGTAAACGGCTTGGTTCTTCTAGAATGGGTTCATCTATATTCCACAACAAACCTTGTTTTAGATACTTAAGAGTGTAATTAGAAACTATACCAAAGTCCAATCTGCTATTAATTTAGAATTGAGCACTCTTAACAGCCTGCATAACTTCCACAGTGATTTAAACAGAATTGGCACCGATGTGCACACAACCCAATCCAACACACATTTAATCCACTGGTTCAAACAATTCCTAAGCGTCCGCTACTTCTAAGAAAAGTTAATTTAGGTTACAGACTGTACATCAAGCTAAACAACCATTACAAAGCTCTTTGCTTCATTCGTAAACTTTGATGACTTAATATAGCACAAACAAAGAGAAAAATAAGCTCCAAGGGAAAGCAGAGCATCTTTGACAAGACACAAACCAATGACATCTCGCTGCTGCTGTTGCTGCTGCTGCTCTTCTCTGGGAACTTCTGGGTTTTCAAAGTCTTTAAGGAACTCATCAAGATTGTCAGCTTCTCCACCTTTCCTCCTCTTTCTCAGGTCTTCTGGTACCAGGGGTGTAAGACAGCGAGTAAAGAGCTACAGACAAAAGGTTACATTATTCACTAGTGCAGTTCTCAGTGTCCTTTAATTTCATTTCAGACCAAGTAATTATGGGCTATCTTCCTTTCCTGTGTTTAGGCTCCTCTCCAACAGCATTAACATTTAAAAAAAAAAAAAATTTCTGTAACTTGTAATACCAATGCTTAAAAGTTATCTTAGTTGTTTTAATGTGGAGTTTTTACCAATTATGAATACTGCTGTCACTGTATCATTATTCATGTGCTGATGTTCACTATTTATGAGGCATAATCCTGACCAGAGTCCATTTAAAAATGAAACTGCACAACAGCATTACCTTCAGTAGCCTGTTATTCCATAAAGGCTGTGCAGGCAGAGAGAAAAGCTTTTCAACTCCACCAGTTTCTTTCCACATCATCAGTTTCTTAGTAGGCGGTGCCAAATCCAAAGTAGTAACAATATCAGAGTAGTCACTTAATTGGGCTCGAATAGTCTTGCTATCCAATTCTTTCACACTGTCCACGATCAGCTTTCTCTTCCTCTTTGCTTTGGTTTCCTTGACTGTTGAGATTTTTAGCAAGTAACGAAAGTTAGCTCAAGCAGATACCACACCATAGAAGAATCTTGCAGGTTCTCTCTAAGTCTTATCTACCCATGAATAAAGCTGCCTAAAGAATCTAAGGCAACATTAGCTTTGGGAAAAGGATTGAAAAGCTATAAGCAGATCAAATACTAAGAATGCTGTCCCATAACCTACAAATTCTTTTGTGTATACTTGTAGTTTTACTGAATCTACCTAAGTCTCAATGTCCTCAGCTGCACATGCCTCCCTCCCCCATGGCTTGCTTGTTAGGCTGGTGCAAACCCTGGCCACCATGTCCATTAGAGGGACAGAGCACCTCTTCTACAAGGAAAGGCTGAGAGAATTAGGATTATTCAGCCTGGAAAAGAGAAGGCTTCAGCATGACCTAACTGCAGCCTTTCAAAAAAAGCCTACAAAAAAAGATGGTGGAGACTTTTTACAAGAGCATGTAGTGACAGGCCAAGGGGAAATGGCTTCAAACTGATAGATGGGGGGGTGAGGCACTGGAACAGAATGTCCAGAGAGGTGAATACCCCATCCCTGGAAGTGTTCAAGGCCCGGATGGAGCTCTGAGCAACCTAGTCTAGCGAAAGATGTCCCCTGCTCATGGCTGGAGGGTTGGAACTAGATGATCTTCAAGGTCCCTTCCAAACCAAGCTATTCTACAATTCTAATCGCAGAGTCAAAATACCACACCAAGTGTTTCCTCTAAGCCTTACCTGAGCTTTGGTGGAGTTAATGTGGGTGGTTATTTTATCTGTACCTCTCACCCTGCTCTAGGATGACTTTACTGAACATTGCTTACAACCTGGTACTCTGCAGCAGACCCTGAAGCTCTGGTCTTTGCTGGTCCCAGCAGATCAGCTGGACCCCTGCCGCCAGCCTGCCACGAGAGCGCAGTGCCAGGGCTCTCTGACTGGCCAAGCAGGGAACCAGGGCCTGGAGCTCAGTCTGAAAACAGAGGACAAGCTACTTTCTTTCCAGATCTTAATTTTTGATAAAGCAGGGATCTGTTTATAATGAGTCAAATACAATATTAGTTAAAAAAAGAAAGTTTCTTGCATTAAAGAAAAAGACAAGGAAATTACCTATTTAGTAGAAGTTCAAATACAATGATACATCTCTAGAACTCAGCAATTCATTAAAGCCACAAAGCACTGGAAGAGCACTCATTCTCAGCGTAAGCAGCCTGCCCTTCAAACATAGTGTATCAAGTAGTGCTGCACTACAGATATCATATGAGAATTAAAGACATGATGAGTTCTATTTCAACTCATTGCATTTTAACTAGCATGTTTGACAAAAGCTACAGCATCATGCTGTTGTATGTACTGACTGCAGAAACTACAGACTGGTATCCTCTAAGACCATCAGTGTAGGCTACCTACCTGGAAAGTACTGGAAGGCTACTGTTAGAATAAAAAGAATTCAGCCCTTGGTCCCTGGTTTCTCTTCCAGCCGAGAACTAGAATCAGCAGCAGTGCCAGACATTCATTTCCACTCCACCAAGCTAAGGCAGTCTGTGAGAACCCAAATAAAATATTCCCAAATAGCTTACTCACCAGTTATGTCAATAGGCTCCAGAGCAAAAGCTTCCTCTTCATTGGGAACAAGTGTTGTCTGATCAGTCATAGTTGGTAACGGTTCAACTGGATCTACCGAGTCCGGGCTGTCCGGTCCACCCACTGCCAATCAGAACAAGTACCTTGCACTATGTCAAAACATTAAGGAACTGTGCTGCCCTACCCATCCCCTCTCCCACACCTTCAAGTGGTTTCATACTTTTGAGCTTAATATGCTTTTAAGGAATCCAAATCAAAATGAAACTAACTGAAGAGTAATTCTAGATCTAGCTCTAGATCATACTCACTTGATACATTATCATCATCATCCATATCATCATGGGGAGGTTGCTCTGGCATCATTACTCCACTTTCTGAGAGTGCAGGCGGGTCATCAAAAATACCACCATCATTATTACTGAGAAGTTTGTCATCTGAAGCAACCATATGACAGAATCAGTTTTGCATCCACAAATTCATGAAATAAGTATGGATAAATTTCTAAAGAAGTGCAGACAAGTTTCTTACAACACAGATAAAGATAGTGCAAAGGTTAGAAAACTTCCAGTGCTGACAGAAAAGAAAGCAGCAGTGCTTTTCAAGGTGCATGTAAGCTCAAATTCTGAGCTTACCAATGATCTTTATTACAATACACTTGCCACATATTTGCATCTTACTAGGTTTCTTAGAACTTCATTTGAAATATGGCAACACTTAACATGCTGTGCATCATCTACACTGCTGTACCATTCATAAACCAGAGTTCCACTGCTGAAGGCATAACTTCGAGAGGGATCTTGGCAAGAAAGAAAACAACCTCCCCCTGTCCACCCAAGAACTTATGCAGAACTTAATGCAGAAGGTAGGACAGAAGAAAAACTAATTTCTCAAACTTACCTAATATTCCACCATCATTTCCTTCTCCAAAATTATCATCTTTGTATTGGTCTTCATATTCCAGGTGATTAGATTTCTCGTTGAGGTGACTGGTGCTCTGTTCAGGTTCCAGTAGGAGATTGGAAGCACTAGTGCTCACTAGCATGTCATCCTCAAATGCACTACCTTCTCTCATCATCTCACGATCATCCATCCCGAAGTCACCTGCAAGAATCCCATTTCACTGCTATGAACACTGAAGAATCAAGAGACTTAGCAAGAGACCTAGCTAACTGATCAGCAAAGGCCTACAAGTAAATCCAAACTTCATTTTATCTTAATGACAAGATGTAAGAAATTATGCCCAGAAATATCATAGCAAAAATACTGTTCAAACAATTATAAAAATAACTCTCCTCTTCAAAGCATTGTATTGTATTTATTTGAATTGGTACTAGCAAGAACGTACTAAATTTTAGCTGCACAGAAACTAAATAATTCAATGGAATTCAAAAACTTTGTACCTTATGCCTTGAGACTGGGCTTCAGGTACAGGGATCAAACCAATACCAAAACTAGACCTATATTATTCTCATACACTGGAAAGTAGACATTCAAATGCAACTGTCTTAGGCTTTGATTCTGATCTCTGAATGCTGTCCCCAAAAAGATACCGACTTTAGTAAACTTGCCACCACTGACTGCTTCAGCTTTAGAAATCTAATGGTTTCCAACTGATAACATGCTTATGATTAAAGCAACAGCTGACATCACATTCACACGATGTTTGAAAATTATAATTGCCATAGTACTTCACTAATTAAACTGACTGGATATTCTTCAGCTTTTCTTTCTGCCTATTCTAGGCAGCTAGAAGTTTGCTGAGCATCAGAGGACAGACTTTCTGGGAAAAATGGGTATGTACAAACTACAAAAAAACACAGCATGTTTGATCTAATTTGTTTTGTGTTTAGTGGGCATTCCATAGCAATTGCAAAAAATTACCTTACAGTTACCAAAATGATTTAGCAACACATAACAACACATGAGATCTTTACCAAAGTCATTATCTTGGAGGATACTGATGTTGCCTACTTCTTCTCTCATGGTAATTTCTTCCACTCTACTCTGGTTCAAACTGAACTGCTGGGCCACATCAATATCACTTAAACAAACAGAAGGCAATTATTAAAAATCTCCATTAAAAAAACCCACAACAGATAAAGCTTGCTTAAATAAATGTGATTATTAGTTCAGAAAATAAATACATTTTACACTTCAGTCAATTACTGAAAAAACTGATGGTGAACACTGAATAGAAAACATTAAGACCATTACTAGTTCAAACCTATCATGCAAATTGTGTCAGCTTCTGGAAATATATCAGTAATCTCTCTTACTCCTTGCTATGCTTGGGTTACTAATTTTAAAGGCCAAACTAATAATCAAAAGACTTCCCCCTCTTCAACATCAAAAGCTATTTAATAGTTTATCAAAAACTATATTTAGAACCAGGACCAAGTTAATACTGTGGTGTATTAATGTATGTTTCTTAGAAGAACACAGAATTTTTATATTAACTACTTTTTATATTTAACTATTTATATTTGAATATTAACTAAATAGACCACTGAGTAAAGTGTATCCTAGAAATTCCACTAAAAATAATCCAAAAGGGTAACATCAATTTTTTCAAGATCGAGAACTATTCAGGTCATATACTTGTTATGCTTAGAAGTAGTATTAAGTTATTAGTATTAAGAAGTTTTAAGAAAAGTGCCAATACAGAAGGTCAACAGGAACATTTTCATAAAACTAATCTTGTCTAATCTGAGAATGTACGTGATATAAAGTGTCTTGCATAGAAGAAAAAAGAAAGTTATAATGGATATATGAGCTTTTCAAAAGCCTTTGTAAGGACAGATTAAACTTTGGTTAAAATTACATGCCACTAGGAACTTTAAATCAACACAGAGACGATTGCATACTTGCTTAGTGTATAAAAGGATTTAACAATAAAAGTTACCTACAGACTTATTTCTTTACATTCGGCAATGACTCAGCTGTTTAAAACCAGGTCCTTCTCAACTAAAACCAAATATTATTTGCATGGAAATAAAAAAAACCCAAGCTTACTCTAGATCAGGAAGTGGTTGGTCAAAATCGTGAAATTCCTCAGGTAAGGTAATAGCATTGTAAGCAGCCTCTCGGTTTTCCTCAGGCAAATCAACAACCCCTGCAGAGAAGAACACCCAGACATGAGTCCCCATTCCTTACAAGGACAGTATTTTTCCCAGTGCATTTAGCATTGTTCACCCTGCATGAGCTTCTTGTCTTTAAAATTTGTTGAACTGATGCTGAGACACACCTAATAAGAAACCTTAGATTCAGACTAAATTCAAAATATATGCCCTCAAGGCCTTACCCTGTTTATATGGAAGCCTCAAATCACTCAATGTTTGCGTGGCACTATGGAGAGCTGTGAAGCCAACACAGGCATCCTGTGTCATCATAACACTTGCTACAAAATAATTTTATCATGACACACCATATGAGCTGGTGAGTTCTACACTTCGGTTTGGGCAAAGTGCCAGCACAGTATGGTGACTTTGCTACCGGTCATTTATTCTGTTCCATTAGCTCAAAAAGTCCCCAAACCACACTGACTGTACTTGAGATACACAAGCCTAGGATTCTGCATGTAAAAGAGCTGGGTTACCTAAACCACATACATACCCTTTCTCATCCTCGAGAGATGCCTGATCTGTTATTCATCAGGCAATCTCAGAGCATCTGATTATCAGACTGGGCATCACAAAACTAGTGCCAGTAGTTGGTACCTCTCTTTCGTTCAAAGTCTTAGAGTTCAGGACACTTGAAAGTGCATGGGAAATGCAGGTTCAATTCCTTCTGTAACTTGCAGTAGATTTGAGTTCTATGCTCTGCCTTCTGACCCACATATACAACATAGGTAATTCTGAGGTACAGACACTTCAGAAACTCTGCCCACTGTGCTCCCCTCCACAACGGATAAAAGAACCACTGTCCAGAGAGACCACGAACAAGAATGAATCTGTAGCTTACTCATTGTGGTACTTGTCTAGGAAGCAAGAAATCCAGTCTATCCTTTCAGGGCTATTCAGTATTTTTACCTGTTGGCTGCTTAAAATGAAACATGTAAATGATTCTCAGAGCAGACAGAATAAAGATAATGCCTAAGGCACAAAGCTGATAAACTCAGAACAAAGACAAGTGCTTCAACCTGTTTCAGGTCAGCATGCCACTCTTTGTACATCTTGATTTTAAGGTGCTTCACTTTCTACACGCACTCTGTTGAGAGGGGGAAAACTGGAAAAACAAATTCCCTTGTGAAATTAAGACGAATTTATGTGTTCTTATCACCCAGGGAAGTTAAACACAGTAGTAAACAAAAAATTGGCAACAGTCAACAAATTGCTACTGAAAGCTACATAAAGTTCAATGTCTGACTCACAACCTGAAGATCAGGAAATTAAGATAAAGGCATTATATACCTTAACTTTTCTCAAGCTGCTGCTGCACTGACTTTCAAGAGTTGCTTTCTTAAAAAAACAAAATGTCTGCCTTAAGTTCAGCTTTTAAATCTACTGCACTCAAACCTAAAAGGACAGAATATGATTCAGCAGCTGTGAGCATCCAGCAGCATCACTGCCACGGCTACACTCCAGCTGGAAAAAAGTTTCCCAGTCCAGAATTAAAGAAAACTATTAACTGTATGTAAGCCAAGTAATTAACTGCTAATATGGCACCCCATCTTCACAGAAAAATTTTAGAATAAGCAACATTAGAGGGGGAAATTATGTTGCACACATACAAAAGGGAAAATATATTTGTTGCACACATTACAGTTCACATTATTTCCAGAAATTAAAACATGACAGTGGTAAAAAAACAGCTTGCTTATATGTTTCTTTTGTAACTCATGGCAAAGCAATCCTCATTCTTGGTGGAAATAAGACTCCTGTGTAAGACACTGGCCTTTCCCAGACACAGGGTAAAAAGCCACACAACATATTTCCCTTTAACATCATACACCAAAAGCAGCCAAAATCATAACTGAGATTTTACTGAATTGGCATTAATAGGAAAAGTTTTTGTTCAGAATTCAGTTAAAAGATATTTTTCAGAACACAACTCAGACACAGAGCCAGCCTGAAGCTGCACTAAAGAAAATAATCTCTCCCGTAATTTTATGTAAATTCTACAGACACAAGAAGGCAGAATTGAATGCCTTCTTAATAAATATATTTATCAACATAACTTTTCAGAGTGCTCAAAGACAGATACCTGGACGAAAAGCCATCTTAATCTTAATGAAAGCCTCATTACAATCTGCAAGAAGATACTTTGCTTTCCTGTGGTAGATTCTAACAACGCCTAGTAGGAGATGTCCTGAGGTTCGAAGTGCCATCTTCACCTAAAAACACATTGCACAATCGGTGAATTAGATGTAGCTTTATTCTTCCCTTCACTGACATTTCAGTCAGCTTTACTTGAGTTTTTTCAATAAAATCAAATACCTGAAACAAGTATAAAAATCAGCAGAAACCTCAAGAAAGAATGAATGCAAAGTCTACACTTAAGATGATCCTCCATACATTATTTATGGATAACCTGGCCTGGCAAATACCAGTAAATTAATAGCAGCTCACTCCAGGAATTCCAAAACACTGATCTGTCTAGTAAAAAAAAAAAAAAAGGTGACAAACCCCATTTTTACCACATCTTTTTTGTAACATATATGTCACTTTAATTGTGGAAAAAGTGAAAAATACAAAAAGCTGGACAGACATAAATAGTGATTTGACTAAGAAAAATCTGATTAAAAACTGTTACTTGTTACCTCTCCATCTTCTGTCTTGCAGTTAAAAAGAAAATCAGAGAAAAACAGTTGAAGATGTGGGGTGCTCATAAACAAGCACTGCCACATTAAAACAATTTAAAGTTCCTTTCCTCTTTAATTTCACTGCTTTACTATGTAATCAAGTATCTGCTGTGCGAACACAAAACTGAAAAAAAAATCCAGGGAAGGACTCCTCTTAAGTACTTAAGGCTGAAAGAGCATGAAACTTGTGTTGAAGGGTACACGGAATAGTTGTCTCATAGAAAGATTAAGCCATACAGGATTTAATCTCAAACTCTAAGAATTCAAAATTTGTCTAATATTTCAGTTACACAAAGTTAAACATATGAAAGAGTGCCTATTAATTTCTCCTTTCTCTAAAAGAATGCTACAGCTCACTGGTGAGTCTATGAACATTATCATCTTCTTTCCAAATCCTTCCAGAGCTGACAATGAAGCAAATCACTGTTCTGGAATAGTAATTATCTCTGTGATTGCACTATACATCTTCTGCTTATGCTTATCAGCTCTTCTAAAATCTAGAGCAGCATTATAGAAACTGTTAACATTTACATATGATCTTCCTTTCTTTTTCAAATAGTTGGCTTATTTGTGTAAGACATTCAGACACTGGTAAGTGACAAGAGTTACAACCATATCACTAGTTCACTAGTTCTAAAATGAACAATTTTGTTGTCATGAGTACTAGAGGGAGAGAAAAACAAAAACATTTAAAAACATCAAGCTACTCAAAACTTCCTCTGGTTTCCCAATAAAGTATTTTACATCTGAACAGACCTTTCCACCCTTTAAAATAGCAATATTAAGACCTTTATCTGCTTCAGTGACCCAAATAGTAACTACCATCTGTACATACAAGTTCTTTTCACTACAAGGTAACAGTACATTAGTGTAAAGTAGATACCTTTGGGGAAATGATACTCTCCACGCTGCTCTCCAGATTACATTCAAAAACATGGGCTTTGGTTAACTTCTTATCCCAGTGGGCCGCCAGCCAGATTTTGGCCAGCGGCCCACGCTTGCTCAGGACAAAGTGGGCATAGAACATGGTCCCAGATGTTTAAAACAAAGTGCAAACCTGTAAAGAGAAAGGCAAATATTCTTCTAAATTCTTTATAAGGAACATCCTTGTAAACACCTCCTTATCCTCAGAAGCAGTGCACATTTGCTTTTCAACCACTAAGGTCAGACTATTTGTTTAAAATATTTAAGAAGCCAACACTTACAAGCAGTGTCATGTAATAGCATATAAATACATATTTATTATTATACCAGTATATATTCTACATTGTTTCAGTAAAACATTCACCATTTCAAAATACACAGCCCTAAACTTTTTGGACTTCACTATATTTTCCTAAACAGGAAGCATAATTATGTCTTTTTTTCTGAACAGATTACTCTCCATTTCATATTTTTTTATTCAAGTGCTGATAAAAATGGTGAAAAAATTGTCTGCTCTATTCCAAAGTTCCTTAAGATTCCATTTTCTTTCTCTTTCACTGAAAAAATATACTTCCTTTTATCTATTTATCTAGTAACTACCTTCTTGTGGCTGAAGCCAACACATCAAACCATGGGGAAGCAGAATAGCGTGATGTCTTATAATCTAAACATGTCAATTCTATGCATGAGGTAAGTATATGATTTAGTTCAACTGCAAGTTAAGGAAAAAAAAGTTGCCCTTAAAGAAGATTCTCCACAAATAGTTTTTATAGCAATTTCTCTAGCCAGGGAAAATGGACTGAAAGAGAAGAATGGGAAAGATACAACAAGTGCATTTCAGTTTTCACCTCCTCCATGCCTTCAGAAAAACTGTCAGAGGAAGCACAGCAAGTCACAATTGTGACTGCTAGAAAAGTAAGTATAAGGGCAAGTGAAGCACTGGCATTACTGATTCAGAGGAAGCAATGCCAACCTCCAGACATCTGGGTAAAAGCTGAAAAATTGTAGATCTTCAAGTCAAGGCCAACAGTTTGGGGGTTTTGTGCATTTGTGTGATGTTTTGTTTGTTTTAGTAAAAGAGATTTGAAGGAATATAAAGGAGAGGGAAAATGATCTTTACAGTGGTACCATACCAGATACTCCTGATGCCACTCACAGGAATCGCTCAACATGCGAGATGAAAACTTTGACTTTCAGCCGCGTTAAACAGAGAGGAGTTGAGTCAAACTCTCTGTCCCTGACAGACTGACCACCAGTACTGTTCATAACCAAGAATGGACATGGTGAAGAGGACTTAAGGGAAGTAAAGGTCATGTTCAGCTTCAGCTCTAATTAACTGAGTATACAGGATTGAAATGACTCTTACAAGTGAGGTTAATAGTTTCAAGTTATAATGAAGCTGCAAATTCACAGTAAGGTAAAACACCATTTTTATTTGTTGAGAGTGTGTTTGGGCTAAGGACAGCCCTGAACAAAGATGGACATGAACGAGCTTTTCTAGGAAGCACAATGAAGTCAGTTTTGGAAGTCTTATTGATCAATAAGTATTATATAAAGGACAGTATTCTACTTTTTATTTCCCCAGTGTTTTTTGACAGGCATGACACTGTCTCAAAGGCCAGCAGACAATTCAATCCCTTGTATATTTTTGTGTAAGCAGAGATGTAACTTCACAGCACAGCATTTTGGTATCTTGAGTTGCTACCACAACCATGCTCTGGTAACAATAAGCCTGGAAACTACTACTGAACATGAGGAACAGGAGAAAAGACAAACATATAGTTAACCAACCCACTTGTATTAGTCCACTAAAACCACTAAACAACAGTTGCAAAAGAATGTACTTTGATTAGTGGAGTTTGACTTTCCAATATATATAGCATGGGTTTCACAAAACTTCAAATATACAGTTAACTGTAACCCTGAAAACACACCTACGTTTTCCTGTTAAATGTGAAATACACTATTTGGACAACTCGGACAGAAACAATTCATCTAACACTTTAAATTTGTTTCTCTTCATCCCTTACTGAAGCCTTGACACAGTGAAATACAAGAAGAGAAACAGTGGTAACCAGACTACAGATAGTTTTAAAGTGCATTTCAACCTAAACTGTTACTAATAAATAATAATACTATTCCCTAAAGCATTAATTTCTCATCAAGAGTCTCTGCCACTTCCAAATTCTAGTAGATGCTCTGCTCAGTATGGTAGTAACTGTGTTACAGCACTTGTACAAAGTCCACCTTTACAGTTCTGAACTGCAGCAGTTCGGCTGCTGCTGTTTAGTGCTTCAGCACAACTGTTCAAAGCAGGCCCCAATGGCTGTTCCCACTTTCTGCAGATCCTTTTCTTTCCTTTTCAGATACTCCTTTTCTGTATTTCAGGCCTTTTGTTTGATCTTGACTTCATAGGACAGTATGCTGATGCAGTGGCATAAAAAGAGAAATAGATTTTCTGGCATAATTTGAGACTGTGGTAAGTGTTAAAGGAACCAAGAGTTTCTTCAGAGTGCTCATGCAGACATGTAGAACATATGTCGTTGGCTGGAAAAGCAGCTCATAGGAATCCACAAAAGGGGAGCTGATGGCTCTTAAAATGCTTGAAAGGTTCGATGTAATTGTCAGTTTTTGAAATTGACTGGCTATGAACCAGGACCTTAAAACTTGCTCTTGTTATGCATTTTTCTGCCTTGCTTGCAATTCTAAGGCAAAAAGAATAAGTACTCACACAAGGCCAGGTGGGACCAAATCCTGATCTTGCCAAATCGAGCTTTTAAAATACTTGAAACTTTATTTTAATTAACTTCGAATTTGCTTCAATGTGCCACAACTGTCCTCGGTTTCCTCTGCCTAAACTGGTCAACAATTGCCCATTCTTAAAAATATTTTTCTTTCTATACAGGGGTAGAAAAGGTTGTGTTTCTGTACACAAAGTAAGTGAACGTGTAAAGTAAAACTAATATAATACCAGTAGTACTCTGGTAATTGATTAACTGATCCTTCCAAAATAGCAACAAGAAAATTTGGTAGATGCTAACCATGAACTTCATCTTAATCCTCAACACATTGAGTCTTGAAGTCCTGCATTTTAGGATGGCCATCTCCCTAAACCCTGAAAAGCATGCTGGCATAGTTAGTCCCATCCTTCAAGGCACTTAGAAAGGTGCTTAATGAACTAACAGTTGACAGTAATAGTGCAGACAATGAACAGAACAGTCACCATATTTTAATTTGACCATAGTTCACAGTAGCCAATTAAAGACACTTGTCTGCTGGTCTCCATAGATGAAGTTATGTATAAACACACAAGTCCATAAGTAAAGCTCAGTCGTCAAATTTTTTTTCCTGTCACCTACTTTTGTTCCTGTTGTAAGGCTACTCCAAAACCACACTCATACACAGATGAGTGGACAAATTCCATACTATAGTTTAAGATATCAGCCAGTCATTTTAATTCATTTGTCCTTTTGCTATCCTTCAATCTCTCTTCTCTGCTGGTTTTCCTCTACACAGATATATACTGTTTCTGCTCTGCTAGGCCAAGGTGATCCAGGAAGGGGAAGATCATCCTTTGCACCTACAGCAGTCTGAGTTGACCGTCCCAGATTTCAGAAGAACCACCCTGACCCTGCAACTGCACTTTGAATTCTTCAATTTTAACTCACAACCCTTCACTGTAGAGTCTTACATGACTAAACTTCCCTGCTGTGGGGACTCACTAACACTGGCACCCTCACAGCTTCCAGGAGCACAATGAACACCTGGTGCCACTGAAAAAAAATTCATCACAAACTCCACTAACGACACCTTACAGCTCCATGCCTCTTTTCACCACTACCTTATTTGATCTCCTTCCTTCCACCACCTTTATAATTCTCAGGTTAATTCCCACTTTTCTGAATTTTAATACATGTCTTTGTGGCTCCTGCAGCTTTACTGAAGTTCAGTGACAAGTCACCTCAATTTCTTATGTCCACAAAATCAATTATTGAAAAAGATGAAATTGAACTAGTTCAACTTTGAACACCTTTCACAAATGCACAGAGTATTTTCCATTTGCCTCCAGGTCTTGGTTTTTCTATCAACTTTTTTTTTTAAAATTCTATGGCTGAGGTTGCACTACCAGGTCTATTAATTACTCAAACCACACCACTCTGTTACAGGACCTGCATTCACTGTTCTCCAGTTACAATGTACTCCACATCTCCAGAATCAGATAGAACCATCGCTCCACTACAGTTACTAATTCAAAAGGCAGTTGGATTTGTTGGATCTCACAGAGTTGGAGATTACTGAATCCTATGAACAATGTTCTCCTCCTCCCCAGTTCCACATTCATACCTAAGCCCAGCAAGTATCCTGCCTTTGCCCCTAAATTCAGAATGTTCACTCAACCACTGGAAATCTTTTTAATTTAAAGGAACCTTCGATTGTCTCAACCTCAGCTGGAAACTCAGTTCCAAGTCAAACTAATAAACTTGCAGAAACCACGTATTAACACACCCCTTAAAGGTACATAAATAGAAGAGTAGAATTCCTTATATTACTCTGTCTTTTGCAGCAATTAATTCTCTGCAATGTTCATCCAAAGGGCTCAAATGTAAAAAAACTAACTTTTAACATTTGGCCTCTAAGAACTTAAACTGATGTAGTAACTGAGGCAACTAGTCTCATTTCAGTGAGAAATCCCACGATATCAGCAACCCTGATGGAAAGACATGATTAATTTAAATTGTGTGGTAATATAAGTTTGTTGTAGGTCTTACTAACTTTTTGCTCCTCCTTTTATTCCCCCCACCTCACTTACTTTCTCTCTAGTTAGAACTTTAGATCAGTGGGCTTTGCTTTTCCAAGTTTCTCAGAATGTCAAATATTTAAAAATCAACCTTCACAAAACATAATCCTGACCCTACTAATGCTTTGATGTCCTCCATTTTTGATGACATGAGTTCTACTAAGTAAGAGATTAAAGAAAGCACGCTTATTGCACATATTCATATAGTATGGGCCCAAATGGTAGCTTCTCCAAATTTACAGTATTTTCTTTATGTGTTTAAATTTAAGGAAAAGCCATTTTTCACTGAAATAATGCCATGCCAGTAAGTCATGATGACCCTAAGTTTCCCTTGTTACTGATAAAAACACACCACCTTATTTTACATTTAACAGAAGCCTTTCTATTGAGGATCCGAGAAATCTTAAAAACTTCAGCAAGATTTATCACAGTGCCCATAAGAGCAGGACCTTGGTTCTTCAAGTGGCCGGCACTTTTCAAGGGGCCTTTATACGCACCTCAGCAGGCACAGTGCCCGATCAGTAGTTCATAGGTTACTGAGGACCGCGAGAACATTCAATATCCTCCTTCATCCGTGACAGAAGGTAAATTACACTAAAAAGCAGGAGACTGGCAGATGAAACTTTGCTCCTCTCCCCCTTTTCAGACTGCAGCAGCCCCGCTGTCCCTTTGGAGAACCCGCAGCTTGGGGTCTGTTACCCCGGTGCGGCCTCCGCACCTCCCCACAGCCCCCTCGCGACGCGGCTGTCCCGGGAAGCGGGAATGTCCCTGCGGATCCGCGCCTGTGCCCGCCCCGGGCGCACAGACCTCCCCCCGGCCCTGCCCGTGCCGCCGCCAGGCCGCGCACA